>JAAAKL020011750.1:0-13463 GCA_010016065.2 Carybdea cf. marsupialis auct. non (Linnaeus, 1758) | reverse complement strand
TCATGTAAGCTGTTCTTCCTGAATTAAATATTATATACATATAAGTACTCAGGCAGACACACAAGCAGTCATAAACTACCTAGTATAGATCTCATAAACATGAAGTGCTTGGGGCGCTGGCCCTGTTCGCTTTCGGAGTGGGAGATCCTGGGTTCGTATATACAAAACTTTTCTTTTGCCCCTTACTCTCCTCGATGTTTATTGTTACATTTTAAATTCAAATTTTATTGAAGTATAAAGAGAATCAACATTTTGATCTATTTCCATAAGTTACTTCACCTTTTCTCTACCTTGTAGTACAGCATGTTGCTAAAACATAAATATGTAGTCTATATTTGCTTTTCCTGCGAAGATCTTACCAGCGTAAATTTTGCCTCGCAAAGTGAAGAGATTTGGCATCCTATTTTAATGCAAGAGCCCTTTAATATGCGAAGATGATGTAGTGACAATGAACTGTTTTTAGCTTCAAGAGCCACTGAACAAAGAACTGTAAGAAATAGATTTGTAATAAGGCGTATGTTTTCAACGTCAATTATTTTGTATATTTCACTTATGGGTTTCAATTCTTTCATTTTCGAGCACCTTTAAAGATTCACCATGTACTGTGTCATGTTATCTACTTGAAAATTCCTTCATAATAACTTATCGTATTTCTTGTCTTTTGCATCTTGCGTTTTGTTTTTTCAAGGAGGTATTAAAATCAAAATCATTTACAATCCCTTCACGTCAAGATAAGGAACTCATCATTCAAAAGGGTCAAAACATTATCAGATTCCTTAATTTTCTTGGTGTCAAAGTTGATCGAGCCAAAGTATTAACCCAGTCACAAATTTTGCTCGATTGGTTCTATTCGATTCACAACTTCGATGACAAGCTCATCTCTGTAAGCCGTAAACCACAAAAGCGAGCAAGGCAAAAAACTGATTGTCCTAATTGTCACTCATGTTACGCATGCGCTGCTACACAAGAGTTTTACTACAGACGTCATACCATCAGAGATTATGAAACATTATGAGATTATGTCTTTTAAAATCTCTGATACCATAGGGCTGAAGACTCTCGTCGCCAGCTTTTAGCCGTTGATTGCTTGGAGTTGATTTCTCTTTCACATGGAAGTCATTTCCAACGAATAAATTTTGAGAGTACATCTTGATACGGTTGTGCGTTTTTCAGGACTACTTTAAAAAGCCGGAACCCCCCCCCCCCCCCCCCTCCCTTTATATAGTTAGCTTCATCCACAAACAAATCACGGATATCATTAAAAAAATGGTTTGATGGTCTCGTTTTTGTGACATGATTGGGATTCCCACCTGGATCCTTATTAACTGAAACGTTGTTGAGGTCTGTTTCGCCATGAGTTCGCGCACGCATCCCTTAATCTATCAATAGTAGGAGAGAAGGCATACTGATACTTTTCCTAAATAAGTGGGCATACTAGTTGTAAATACTCAGTTATATCTGTACTATAATCAAGCCTACCAATTGTTCACGATGTTTTATATTCTTTTAATCAAATGAATGCCGTTTTAGCCAATATTTGTTAACACTTGAGCCTCCTCAAATCGTAAGTGATGTAATTAGGAATATGTTTGGATCTAATTACTAGTTCTCGTCACTTTGAGTACGAAGAAATCTATCCAAATTTAAAGCTGTTTAAAACGATAGCTTTCTTTTAAAAATTAAAGACTGTTACTTCAACGCCCCACACTTTAGATCGGCAGTCACTAGACAAATAGCATGCTGATTGCTTTACCCTCGCGCCCTGCACATCAACTGAAATGGATCTTCATCATGCTCTAAAATCCGTAAAGCCTGTAATAATAGTATGTTTGACGCGTTTGCCGGTTAATTTGCATTAACCTGCCAAGCTTGTGGTCTAGGGGCTTGCTTTGAAGTACTCCATGGGGGTTCAATCCCAGGGCTGGGAAGCTTAGTAAATTTACTCTTTACACAATCCAATGCCCCACCAATTCAATGTAAAGAAATTGGGCAGACGGAAACTCTTATAGGCGCCCTTATGATCTAAAACTGTGTCCTCATAGCCCAGCCGTTTGACACTGAACATGATTGCTGCGTATAAAAGGGTACAATTAAGTGTGATTCACCCAGTCACCTAAAATTTGGGGAGATTCGCCTAGCTGATTGAAGGGTTAATCACTGATATCGACCTTAAAACCGATCATCATCCATGCGCAAGACTAACATATTCAACTACAAGACTGTGAGAATGTTGTATCAGAATCCCCTATACATAGGAAGAAATGGAATCCCTGTTCCATCAAGTTAAACTGAGGAATGAAATGAGTTGGACAGAAGAGCGGAATAAAACACCAAGAAAACTTTTAGAACCTCGTCATATTGCCTAAAGAGTACTATAACAACATATTTACAATACATTAAATCACAACACAAGAGAACTAACCAGCTGGTAAAAACCCCAACTGTCATCTCACTTAAATAAATTTGCAATTGGGCAGCAAAGTGTAATAGCGCCCTAAGGCATGAGAAATACGACGAACCTTAACAAAACTATCTTCTTTTTAATTTAATTCGAAGCCTACACTTGTTTACAAAAATCACTAAGGCGATGGCGGAGATAACATCCCATCCATTAGATAAATACTGTCTGATATATAAATTACTTTGTGCTGCCCAAGCCCCATATTGATAACCTCAAAAATTGAAGTTATTTAAATTGAATTTGTACAAAACAGAAATTACTCTATCTACTAACGTATTTTTTACAGGTGAACGGGAAGCTGGATATTGTATGAGTGTTGTGAAGGGTGATAAATGCTTCCTACGTTCTGTGATACTAAAGGAAATTGTCCATCTTGCGTCATGGCAGGACTGAAAACATCCTTATCATCATTCCCATCGTCAGAAAGAGATTTACAATCCTGTTCTCCTTTTAACGATACATCGCTAGCACCTTCCCCATGTATTTCTGTAGCATTCGAATTACATCGTTTCTTCCACTTCATTCTTCGATTTTGGAACCAAATTTTAATCTGCCTCTCGGACAATCCGAGCTCGTTGGCTAGCTCCATCCGTCGTTCTCTTGTCAAGAAATGGCTTCCATGAAATTGTAGTTCTAATTTCTTCAACTGGTTACTCGTATATGCTGTGCGCTTTCGACGTTTCTCTGCTTGTTTAACTGTGAAAAAACAACACACTTTATCAGTCAAATGTTCATAACATATCACTGCAAGTTTGTTATGTTCCAGATACTTTCATTTGAAAGTTGGTGAGCACGCTCAGCTAATTACCTGAGATACATGATATTTCCTCCATTAAGCATTATTAATAAGAGAGTGTTACATTAGTATCAGACCATGATATAAAAACTGAGCTACACCATGAGTTACAAAAAATTTGAAGAGACTGAAAAGAATTTATCAAAAAGAGTAAAGGTAACTTGAATTTTATTACCGAACTTAACACGATAAGATTTGTTGGATTTATCTACTGTCAGTATTCCTACTATAAACAGGGCATAACTTTCACGCTGGCCGATTTATGATTTAAGTTGTTCCAACCCTAACACTTAACTCTATCTTCAACCCAAGTACTTCAAGTGCATTGAGGGAGCGTGATCATCATAGTACTCTACATTACAAACCTACGTAAACATCACGACTCCGAATCCCTAGAAGAGGGGAAGATATAAAGTCTAAACTGCATATTTATCTTCGAAGCCTATAGATCAGTACCATTTTCTTTACAATCGCCATGGTGCTGCAGGTTGAAGTTTTCATATAAGACTGCCTCGACATTATCAATTGCCCTGTACGCCAGGCCTACTTGTCAGCAACCCGCAAAAGATGCTTAAATCATTCCTTTCATTGTCCAGTTGATACTCAACAAGGAACACGGCAGTAATAAAGATTATTGATCCATTTAAAGAAGTAGGAAAAACCAAAAAATAAACAGGTTGTTCAGGCCACTTACCAGGTACGTTATTATTCCACCAAGATTCTTGTGATGAAGGTCTTGCCCATCCATGCGGGTAGTAGCCACATGAGAGAGCTTGAGACATATCAGCAGCATTCATAGGTACAGAATTAAACATGGATGAATCTTGAAAGTATGAATGAGGTATTTGAGATGCCATCGGCTGCATCGGCATTGTATGTCCCAACGAAGATGGATTAATAGTGAGCTGATCTGTGTAATCATTTATCGTTAATCCATTCATATAGGACGAAGGTAGGCCTTGGTATCCTTGCATACTTGATGCGATAGATGATGTATTATTGTAAGAGTTTTGAAGCATCTTTGCTTGAGATCCCCAATATTCGTTGGCAACCGGACCAGTATCTTTATGCCCAAAACTAGCATTCAAAGTAGTATAAATTTTTGGTTGCATGATGACACTTGAATAAACGAATTGTCGAGTTAACTTCTTGCTCCGTAACTGTTCGGTTATTACCCTATTACAGGTGCCCTTTATAGTCCTTACCGTCTGTAACAGAGGTAACAACAAAGTAACTCCAATGTTGAAAAGCAACTGTTTCAAGTCGCCGCACAAACGATAGCGACACTTGTACGACTCGGTGTGATTCAATGTGTCGGCAAACTGTATTCCCTTGCCAAGAAGAGGGAAACAGCTTATTGTGTAAGAGCAGAGCCTCCTAACTTTGAACAGTGCTACCAAAATAGAGCGTCACTGTACTAGCTTTCTTGCTAAATTAATACTAAGTGCTCCTTCTGTAAAACCTGGTTCGAATCATGTGTTCTTTGTCTGCTCCTAAGTTAAATGCTGTCGGTCCAAACTGGATCTGTTTATTTACGTAACATCAGCTTCCGAAGAAGATGCCTTCTAAACAAAGGGCCTTTCCTTTTGGTCCTCAAGGGCAGAAATATATGTTAAGTCTAACACGTCCAATATTCTCTTGTGTTTCTAGCTGCTAATTGTAGCGTCACTGCCATGTTAGTCAAAAGGAAATGAATACTAGATACAATAGGGGAGTTTCGCTTTAATTACAGAGACTATGTCAAAAATACGTAGTGACAAAGCATTCTGCAGCAATAGTTCAATATTCAGTAAAGGAGAACAAATGCCTTTATGACTGCAAAGAAAACAAGCCTAAGCGATTTCAATCCAACTGATATGAATTGATTCTCAACTAATTGATTGATTGCAAAGTAAGTGTTAATAGCAGTTGACAAAATGCGGTTGGCAACTAACCGGGGTTATCGTTCTTCTGAACTGTGAGATTTCTTAATGCAATTTCAGAATCAAATTTATATTGTAAGATGTACTTCCTAGCTAGTAACTTTAGACAAACTCAATGCTGAATATGCTCAAGCGTATTTCCACGTAGTTTTAATACTCTGATCCGAAATTGAGAAGAGCTACGTTCTGATACTCATTGTAAATTGTAGTAACTCTTAAAATAAAGAATGTAAATCTTAAGAATACAGAGAGCAACCTTACTAGTCTATTATCCAATAATGAAATTGTTTATAAAACTTTATGTATATCTATAATGTCTCGAAACTTGTCCTTAAAACACATTCCTTAGGGCTGTGCCAAAAATAGAGATGTGGGAGCCCTCCACTAGTAAGAGATGACATTCAGAAGAGGTTTTTCTTCATATTCATGGCAAATAGTGAGACTCTCACTCCGAGTTATTAATGGACAAGCATCGTGCTGTATCCTAAGCGTTTCTTACTGCCATATCTATATCCAACAGATATGTCGTACGGCAAGGGACATGGTCATCAAGACATTACAAATTCACCCCCATATCAGAACAGTTCTTCTTTTCAAATTTGCGTTATTTTCTGTGCCTCTGTGCAGGAATTCCATATCTTTTTAAAGAAAGAAATATTGGTAATGATGAATTGAATCCCTCTTTGCTCCATTAAACATCGATAGAGGATAGGCGGAGTTCTACTATGACGAAGCTTATGTTCGCTTACAAGCTACCGTTTAGATATTGGTTGTGCTGCATTCAAACGTTGATTCTTAGCAACAAGTAAAAAGAACACTTGACTGGCACAATAAAGATCATTCGTCATCCCGATATCCTTGTGCTGGAAACATTCCTTATAACATTAAGAACATACAGGGCAAAGAAAGGGGCCCTAGTATGTCGATGATTGAAAACCTCATGGTTAATGGAAAGAAGAAGTATTTGAAAAGACGTAAGAGCCGGCGGAGTGTATCACCTTTCCATTTTTAAAATGAAATGATTGGACTTAAACCTTTATTTCAGCTGATGAATCGTCTGATTTCCAAGAAGATATTTCTGTTTTATACAGCTTTCTTATATTTATTTACAGGTATCGTCACTTTAAGTGATCTATCAAATGTCATTATAACATCAAATCTAAACAGGATGTCCCCAGTGAGTATTTACTTTGATCGTAAACTCGAGAAACAAATCAACTACTAAAAGATCACATTGTAACTTATCAATTAATTTTATGTACACGTAAATTACACTTGACAGGCTAAACAAGGACAAAAGTGACTGTGTTGGATCTTTATCAAGACTTGCAATTGTGGACGTAAAGTAAAACCTAATCAAGATATAAAGCAAGTTTTTTACTTCTAAAACTTGACTTGTTTCCTGGCTCATCCACTTCGTCCTACGAAACAGACATAAGGATAATTAAACTGCACTTTGGAGTTGAAAGTGCAGTGTAGTTACACTTTGGAGTTTTGCTTGTCGACTGACTTCTGGAGCAAATTCCACTAAAAACGTGTATACGGAGCTTTGATAGTATTATATTTACCACAATTTGCCTTGCGTAAAAGAAATTCACTTGGATATAGGCCATTGATAATAATGCTGGCTCTTGTTAACCAAAGTTGGATGGAAGTTTTCTTCATTTCTTCACGCATTCTTTTCAGACAAATTTTAATCAGGAGTTTCAAATAAAAAACATTTGGTATAACAAAACAAGGTTGCAGTATTTCCGGCTATCTTGATTTAATGTAATAACCTAGTAGAATATACCTACCGACCCTACAAGTTAAACTTTGTCTTATAAGGTGGCGTCAGCATTAGGAAGGAATATTTCAAATTAAGTATCATAATTCTGCTGTTTTGAAAGTGCCTATGTCGTCAAGAGCTACAGAAAGGTAATAATCGGTATTAACTGCTGACATTGTTGCTTCATCTACATCTTTTACAAGAACTAGTGACCCCCTCTTTCACAGCTATATATTTACGCTCGGCAGATTTCACTGTACACAACACACAATGTGCTGGCCAATCTTTATGCTAAAAAGCAAGGAGATTTGTCCTTATTAGATATTCCTGATCTTATAAACAACTCTTGTAAACTATATCAAGCGTCTTATGATAATATTTGTCTGAGTTGGACCGCTATGACTTTATCAGTTGTTTAATGTAGTAGATCCATTTTCGTCGCCTTCTCCTGTTAATGCCTTCTCTTCTTTCACCTGTTTCTAAAAGCTATATATGATATGACCTTCATTCAAAACTTTCTATCTGTAGAGTTTACGTATATTTTCTTGTCCGATTTTGTGCTTGTCTGCCCATTACCCTGGCCATTTAGGCCTCTTAGTGATTGGCATGACAGTAGAAACAGCTTGGGGAATGTCTCACACAAAGTTGGGATTCGCAATATTCCAGGAGCTATCATGATGGGTTTCAGGCCTAAAACAAACAGATAAGAAACTTGAGATGCCCAAAAGCTTTCAAATTTACGACATATCCAAAATACCGAAATGTAGGCCTGCATTATGTTTAAAAGGCTACTTATAAACTTGGTTATGATCTTGTAAAACCACTGAAATTATTAAAATATTTGTATTATTATCAACGATAATTGTTCACTTTTGATTGATCATTGTAAAAGTACAGTTAATTGCCCTAGCTCCCTAAATTAAGAGTCTTGATAATGCACAGCGGCATTTTTAGACGTATCAAAGTGAGAAATCGAGTCCTGAAGTAATCAAATTGTTACTTTCATTACAACACAATAAAGTCAGTATAAAATGATTTAGACTTTTTTTTTATCTCCTGATCAAATTTGTAGCATAATAGGAAATAAAATTTCTGTACCCTATTGATCAAATATGTGTAGCCTTGTCTTCCCACGTTATATCACTCTTAAATTAACTGCTCACATTTCATCTATGTCAGACAAGTTTCGACTTCTATGGCTCGCACAGTGATATATTTTATCAAAAAATGGTATAAAGTTACAGGACTTTGAGGATAAAAGTGAGTGTATGTCATATACAATAAGATCGAGAAACAATCCAGTTAAAATATTCGAAATAATAATAATAATAAAACATTGGGCCGGCAGCGGACAGAAGGAACACTATGAAAAGATCGCACGTTAATGCTCTCATTCGTTTCGTTATTTCTCTCAGGGATTTTTCAAAAGGATGCGACGGATTATGGACAATGTTCTTTGTAAGCAAACATTGAGTTCCCATGAGGGACAAGTCCACTCCCGCCCATCCCCTTGAGATAAAGTTGAGTACACTTGGGACCATCATTTTAAACAATAGCAAGTTAAGACAATGAGTAAACAACAACAAAAATGCTACGAGGCGTCAACGCATTGAATCATCGACCTCTCCACCTATGAAAACAAATTTTCACTATTGTTGAACTTAAGAAGTGAAACTTGAGGAGTTCTCAAGAAACTTTGATAAAGTTTTAACTAGTAGAATTTTAGAAGTAAGTTATAAATCAGCCATTACAAATGTTGACTTCACTGAAGTTATAGCAATTATAATTAGAAATAGAATCTGTCGTGCGTGAGTCAATGATGTCTTGTGACATGAAAAGGTTCAAAGTAAACCCAAACTAAAACTTCTGCCAGCCAATCACAATAGCTGTACTATACTCATGTTTTACAGCAATAATCTGGGCGACTTCAAGGACTATGCATTACACGTTACGATACAGATTGTGTAATAGAACAGCAATAAACCTTTCTACTTAAACTGGACTCTCTGATAACAACACCCCTAACATGGTTCATGTTTCAATCCTAAATAACCTCTCGCTAAACACATAACGTTATCGATTCTTCCTTCGGATTCTAAGCATGCTACAAGACGACAAAGTATATATGAGACACTCAACGGGTGCAAAATCTCAGAATGCCTGTAATTAATTTATTGTTTGAGTCGTTTATCCGTCCTGAAAATGCCGCTTGTGCTAGTTAGCGCAAAATAACCTCTTTTGCACAGTTATAAATTATCATCTAGTATTGTTTTTTATGTGTATAGTATAAAATGCCTCCTTAAAATTGCTATTTCATAATTATTGAATTTGTGTGGTTAAGGAATCATGATGAAACTGAAAAAGGGCAAGGCCACGATCGCTTTCAATAGGATATGGTCTGACAAGGCTATTAGTAAGGTACAAATATCAAGTTGGTGTACTCTGTAATATCCCCTGCCGCAATAAGCGATTCGAAATATTTGGCTCCTGAAAAGACCAAGATAGCCCAGATTGAGGCATTTGAAGTATTGGAATTAGAATGATCAGTAAGTATCGGGTGGACAGCGAAGCGGATGATGGAAAGTCTACATCAGGAGATTGGAGAGAGAAGAACCCTTCAAAATGAAATCATACAAGGCAAGGCAAACCTACCTTTTTGGGACACGTTAAGGTATCCTGGAGAAGATAATGAAGCTTTCCAGTAGCGATGTTTGTTAAGAGGTCAAGACGAAGGTAAAAGACAAAAACTACAGACACGAAAAAGGGGCAACCTGGAGAGACTGTGAGCGCAGTGGTACGTGCAGCCCATGATAGAAGACAGTGGAAGAAATTTGTCCAACCTGCCACTGATAATTAGACATTCGAGTGATCTGCAATAGAAGAATAAATTTAATATAAAAATTCTAATTAGTGTTATGTCATGGAAAGGCTAAGGCGCTAAAACTCAAACATACACCCCTCATATCTTTTCAATTATATTTTTCACCTAAGGTTCCTTTTATTCAATATAGAGTTATATCAGAAGAACTGCGTTTGACAATTCAAAAACTTTAAAGAACCTACAATCATCAATTTAACACTACTTTTTACCGTGACTGATATCATCACCATACCATCAGTATTATCATTACTAGGTTATTATCATAACTGCCAAATCAACGTAACTATAGATTTTTTGCCTTGGACTTAACAAAGCAATGATAGCACATAAATTTTCATCCATATTTTAATTTCATTTAATGTCGAGGTGCACTTCACTAAACTTAAAAGATAGTAGAACCACAGTGCTGGTTCTTGCATATAAAATGAGTGTTGTTGTAAGAACTAACTTTAGTATACAGTGGAATGCAATTTTGAAAAGAAGCAGAGAAAGTAAACTCTACTAGATTTAAAATGATTGTGTGTGCACGAATGCTTGGGTCGCTGGTTCGAATCTCGTCGATGACATACTTTCCTAATTCTTTAGTATCTTTTCAAAGTTCTTAAGGACATTGGGAAGATACTGTACCGACGGAGGATTAAATAATATTTTATTGTCTTGATATTGTTTAGAAGGCTGATAAGTTATATGCAAGGCATGAAGCAAATGTTGTAACAACACTCTGAGTTGTGCAAGTACAGATCTGCTACAAGGCTACTTCAAAATTAATGGTTTATTCTTTTCATTGTGAATAGGATCATACCATGATCACATTGTAAAGGTCCTGTTTCCAAAAGATCGTTCTCATCATTCTCCTTGAATGCTCCAACTGTAGCACCTTGCCTTCAAAATGTTGGCCTCGTCCACGTTCCCAACCCCCACCCCAAGTCATGATGTTTATAATACGGACCTTTATGACACCAGCAGGAAATGTAGGTATAATCTAATAACTATTCTTTTAAATTCATTAATGTCGTATAAATTACGTTTACATCGGATGGTTTTAAAACTAACTTTATAGGCGACGATGGATGAAAATGAATTATAGAATCGCATTTCATCACCTTTGCCATTAATGTCATTTATGTAAAACGTGCATTTTTCAGTAAGTAGTCTTCTCACATTGCAGGGACATAGGTTAGATGACCTAACAAACGTGACGTCACATGTCTTTTACCCTAAGGCGAACGAAAGCTATTTCTATCTCCTACGATTGTACTGTCATTAATGAGGGTTGTCGATGGCATTATGTTACTTCCTTCCTTTCGTATCACGAAACAGAAGCATAGAGATGTACGTGAGTACTAAATACAGGAAACTGGAAAGGAATAATCAAATTCTACATAAAACGGAGCCATAGTATGGGACAGACGACATCATTAATTACAATGTCCGGAAAAGTTAATTGGTCGTTGCATTCAGAACAGATGAATAGTTAACTTGCATGATGCTTGCTTTGAAATGGATGAATAGGTTGGAACTCCTTTCACTTTGATTCACATTCTCCTGGAACTTCGTCACAATTTCAAGTTTCACTATGGAAACTGATTAGTAAAACGTACTATTTGTGCTTTTGAATGCTTACATTTTTCATTTTAAAACATTTATTAGGTTTTCTGTAGCTTACAGGCTAGTTGAAATGCACTGAAGCATTCTAATGTATAAAAATAGAAATAACAATGTTTGCAGAGCAAAAAGATGTACACCATATTGTTTGGCAACAACTTCCATATGAGGCCTCCAAGATGTCTAACATTGGTTTCCGAGGCTGTCAAGAAATAAGTTTAAAGTAGCAAGTTTTCATTTTCAATAAACTCATAGCTATTATTCATGTAAGCTTATTAACCTAACCAAAATGCATTATCAGGTCCCTACTTGTCATATTTATGATAATCTTTGGCTATAAATATTGATTCTTATACATTTCTTCAGCAGCCCCTTTTAAACAATTTGAAGAAATATGATATGTAGAGTAGTAAAGTTGATATCTAAAGATACAGTTAGTAATAGATAGAAATCACCGAGAGATAGAGAGAGAGAGCAATAGTCAAGACACTATTTATAAAAGATTACCCTCCATCCCCATACGAAGTTATGAACTATAAGAATATTGGAAGGGTCGTGAGCAGACATCACAGAACTCTAGTTTGTAAATTTCTTCTTTCACAAACATAACCAGTACAACATTTAATATTTTGAAGTAAAAGCTTGAGCCATGGGGACTTGTAGTACAGTTCACAAACGTTAAGACAAATTTGAGGACAGAAAGGCACAATATAATAGTTTAAAATCTCAAACAAGATAATGTTCTGCTTATTTTAAAGCACTAGATTTTTGAAATTGTAGGCAAAGGGGAAAACACATTCTTACATCTGCTATTGCGGTCCATGGTAATGTATTAGAGATTAGAGAGCTTCCAGATCTTGGCCTGGGTTCTCGTGTACATAGCAAAAAATAAATGGAGTTGAAGCTATAAGTATTTTGTTCCTAGCCAACTCAACACCTTTGAGTCCATTATTTCAAGGACTGCTCGTCAGTACAATAGGTTCTTTTATTTTGTAACCGTATCTAATAGTAGGCTTGATACGGTTGTTAATAGGACCCAGCAACTGCCTCCGTTGATAATAAAAACCATATTCAAACAACCCTCTCAGATGTACGCCAAATATTATTACATCAATGTCCATGATCGCCAAAATCTAGTCTTTTTGAGCATCGAACAGTTGCATTATATCATTCATAGATATAATTAAATCCTTTTCTTTGCATAATTTGACAGAAATTCAACTTTATCATCATTTAGCTAGTGACGAAAACAGTCATGACTCTGATCAAGTCTCTCTAATCAAGGACTTTACGATTCAACCTTATCTCTTGTAGAAATAAAGTGCCTTGGAAAAGTTAACATCACAGTGACAACAATAAGGATAGCAAAGTAGCAATTCTCCTTTTATCATTACAGCCAGTCAGTGAGGATTTGAACCTTGCCTTCATAAGTTGAAGCATTTGGCTTTTCAACCAAGCACGTTACAAAAAGTCAAAAATGGTTTTTACTATATTTGTGAAATGTTTACAGCTACATCCTGAGGTTAAAGTAGGCCTGCTCAATTTCAACTACGCCTAATGGTGCTGTAGATACTACTGTTACTATAAATAGAGTCAATGCTACTACTAACATTACCACTACAGTTATTACCACTGCTACTACTACTACCACTACTACTACTACTACTACTACTACTACTACTACTACCACCACTACTACTACTACTGCTACTGCTACTACCACTACTCCTACTCCTATTACTTATACCACTACTACTACTACTGCTACTACCACTACTCCTACTCCTATTACTTATACCACTACTACTACCACTGCTACTACTACTACTACTACTACTACTACTACTACTGCTACTACCACTACTACTACTACTACTACAACTACTACAAATAGTACTAGTACCACCACTTCTTCTTCTACTACTACTACTACTACTACTACTACTACTACTACTACTACTACTACTACTACTAATACTATCAGTACTACAAATAGTGCTAGTACCACGACTCCTACTCCTATTAACCTA
>JAAAKL020011749.1:0-13464 GCA_010016065.2 Carybdea cf. marsupialis auct. non (Linnaeus, 1758) | reverse complement strand
TTCCTGGACGAGGAAAGCAATATGACTTATTTGGAATATGCCAAAACACGATATTCTGTCCCTTTTCTCTCATGAAAGGAACCTTGATGGACATTTTCTGTTTGAGCAATTCAAAATTTCTACACTGTCCTTGTCAAGTCAAATCTTCAGAAGAATAAAATTCTTTCGTGCTTTTGTCTTGGGGTCGAAGGGCTTGATGTCTCCTTCTTCACTGCATTAAAGTGACTGATCACCTGATCCATAACTACCAATCCGTATGTAGTTACAAAGGTATGAAAAAAAAAATTAAGATCCAAAAAATATCTCCTTTGAAAACGGAAGTATCTTTTGCACAGAAAGCAGACACAATATTATTGTGTCTTCAAGAAAGACAGTGAAGAAAACGCTGCCACCTCACAGATTGAAATTTGTTGTCCCAGACTGGTATCCAATTTCATCGAATTCGTTTGGAAATGCAGACTTAAAAAACCTAGAACTGCTATGTCCAAGGGTTGTAGCATGTGTGAGGAATGAGGAGGCACATTAAGAGCGTTTAGTGCACAAAAAACAACGCAGCAATAGCCGAAATAAATTAGGAACTTCTGATTTTGTTATAAATAGAACCAAGAACGCATTTTGTCTCCCCTCTCCTCCGCTCGGTTATTGGATCCATTATCCCATCTAAACAGTTTATTATAACTACCTCTGTTTCTATTTTTTTCACTTTTCACTCGAATAAAATACATTTTATCCCATCGCCATTCCCGCCCCAATACCAAGAGTTCTTGTGCGATGTCAAACTAGTTTTGAAAAAAAAAAAACAAGTAGATGGGATCACACCGAATCTTCTGGTCTAAAATATATCTTTGTTAGCTGTTTTGCTCCCGACAAAATCCAGCAGTCTCTACCAACCTACTTAACTCCAAAGAGAAACCCCCAGAAAAAAAATCTTATCTTAAAAGGCGATTTTTGCATAATCGGATGGAAATGGCTGCGCGTATCTAAATTCAAACCCAACAGTCTCTCCTCTCCAATTTGCTCAATTGCTCAGACATTCCTTTTTAGGTAGATGCACAATGAGTCCTGTCTCCCATTCCTCTGGTATTTGTTCATTTCCCCAAATTTTATTACCTAACTATGTCAACTTGCCCAAAGTTTCTTCATCTGCATATTTCAGCATCAATGGATGTACCCCGTCAATCCCTGTTGGTTTTCCATTTTTTTAACTTCCTTATTCTACTTTAGCTTCCTTCAGAGTGATTTCATCACAAATGATGTCTAGTTCTGTTAAGATCCTCTAAGTTAACTTCTATTCTTTCCTCAGGTTCTGGCTGATTTAACATTTCTTGATATGCTCCATCCATCATTTCACCTGATCTTTATGTGTCTTGAGCATTCTTTCATCCTTTCCTTTGGCTGGTATATCAATTGTTCTCTTCGGTTTTCCTCCTAGCAAGTTTACTATCTTGTACACTGTTCTTGTGCCATTTTCTTTGCTACTTCTTCAGCCATGCAGACCTTTTCTTAATACCATCTTTGACTTCTCCGCGTAGCTTTCTGTATTTCAATTTCTCTTCCTCATCAGGGTTCATCAGAAATGTTTCTTTCTGCCCTTTCCCCTTGATTCTTTGCTGATTTACTGCTCGTGTGGTTTCCCTCTTTTGTAGCCAAGAACCTTAGTTGACGTCTCTACTACCACATTTCTAAATCTTTCCCAGTGACCGTTCTCGGTGTCTCGTTCCAGTTCTTCTGTTTCTAAGGCTTGATATTGTTTTTTCAACTCGATCCGATAATGGCTCCTCACTTTAGGATCCTTAAATTTGTTTATATCTAGGGATTTAAAAAAGGCATCTTTTGAGCTTCTTTTCTTAAGATTGATCTTACAGCTGGCTTTGACAAGGAAGTGGTCACTATAGACATCTGCTCCACGGAACACTATGGAATCAGTGAATGAAGATCTCCATATTTGGCTAATGCAAGTTAAATCTATTTTGTTTAAGGTCTTTCCATCCGGTGAAATCCATGTACCCTTATGTAACTTTTATGGTTAAAGGTTTTTCTCAAACTAACACCATTTGTTCCATAAAATTCGAGCAACCTTTGCCCATTGTCATTTGTGGCGTTTCCAGAACTAAAAGATCCAACTACGGTTTCAACACCAACTCTTGATTTCCCAACTTGCGCATTGAAATCTCCCATAATGTCGTGGTTAGGGATCCAACCTGGCTCTAGCAACAGATTCTAGCTGTGCCTGTCCTTTATTGTGGGATCCGCAACGTTTGTAGGTGCATAGGCTTGTACTGCAGTGCACTTGGCATGAGCTCATTTAAATTGCTCCCAGATCAGCCTGTCAGATACATGCTGCCAGTTTATTAAGGACTTTTGTCTCTTGGCGAATGATAAAACCCACTTCTTTCTCATGAGCATTTCCTCCTGAGTACAGAGCCAGATGCTTATCTGATAAGATCTGTCCATGATCCTTTTACCTTATCTTACTCAGACATAGAATGTCCAACTTTTAACGATTCATCTCTCTTATTTTTGTCCCTTGTTTTCCGCTCTCATTTAGGATTTGGCTGTCCAGATAGGGTCCATCCTGCTAGTGTAGTCCAAATGGTTTTGTCCACTACCATTCATAAGAGAGTTTCCTCTTGCCTTCTCTGCCACAAATGATGTAACTTTCTTTTTGGCTTGTAGTTTTAGTGGCTATTTGAGTTTACTGAGAGGCAACTTCTTATCATCTTTCTCTTCATAGCCGCCGCAAGGTTACAGGGTTGTTGTACCAACCCCAGGCTCTAAGAAAGTAGACTTAAGCTCCTCCACCAGCGTTAAGATGTCAGAGGCCATTGTCCCCTGTGTTGCACAGACCAGGAGACAGAAGAAGAGCTTACCCATGGCTGAGAATTTCAAAGAAATTGAAACCAATGTTGTTCTTTGTAAGGTATTGTGTCCTAAATGCTTTATAAAATTTAATGATATAGGTAATCTTGGTACTGAGGGTGGGGAAGAAGTTGATGAAACTGCTAATAAATTTAAACACTACAGAATTTGAAAAAATATAGGTGAATTTCATTTTATCGAAGTTTTCCGATCGATTTTTCTTGATCGACTCTTCTCAAGACACTACATCTATACTAACGTTAACTAAAATTAGAATAGATTTTATACAAAATTTTGTGAGAGAACATGGTTTACAATGAAAAATAATACACAGAGTATTAACGCCACTAATGGAAAAACTATACCAAACATACCAGATAGTGGACACATTGATTTTGAATAACTAAGTAAGGACATGCAAATTGCAACTAATTTAAATGTTAATGGTATGGCATAGAAGACAATAGCACATCAGATGACATAAGGATAACGAAAACAAGACTAACTCACTACTGGTGCAATGAAAGAAGAAAAGCAAATTCTTTCTGTCGGCAAAGTGATGGCTTCAGGGAAGCTATCACTACAGCTTTCAAAACTTTCAGGTTAAACTCAGACCAACCTCTATGAAGAATGGAATATCATCCGTCTTCATAGCCGTCAGCACAATTCTCACTGAACAACAGTTAAAGAGGAATGGCTGACTCAACCTTCTCCCGTCTATAGGACTTAACCTGACAAGCATGGTTAGATTGACTACTTTTAAACATCTTACGACATCTTACGACCCCTTACAACCCCTTACAACCCCTTACAACTCTACAACGGTTGGAATATGTTGTGCAATCCTCTACGTATTGCTACCTGCAGCCACATGTATATGAATAAACAACATTACTGACCTGAGGGGCAGGTAGGACATTCTTCTTGGAACTAGGAAGGATTTGCGAACTAGTGAACACAGCCTTAACGTAGCCTCACAAGCTGGAAAATTAGAGGTGAAGACGTTCCTAACTCCAGCACCAGCAACTTGAGAAAGATAGGGCAACGCAAAGGACCAATTACCTTATCCTTAACGAAAAGGGTCTTCCTAGCAGTGCCACTACTGAGTGAGGGTAACCATTTTGTCGTAATATATCAGAGAGTTTGTGTAATTCACTCTAAAGTTTATCTGGTGGGCTTACAATTCTGGCCCTATGAACTAAGGCAAATTCATCTTAACCTGTCTTGAGCAAAAAGAATCCCAATGAATGTACAAGCCTGTAAAAGTTGGTGTACGATAAATGCTAAATGCGATCATCCCCTTTCTCTAACAAAACATGTAGGGATGGCAGGGCATTTTTCTCTTCAAGCTCTATAATGAACGAGGGTACCCGTGTAAGGCTTGCAGTTGCCTGTGAAATTGGTAAACATTTCCAAAGCAAGGGAAAATAGCAATTATATCATCTACATAATGCCGATAATGCAAAGGTTTAACTACAAAGCTACAACGGAATACGATTCCTTCATATTATCCTAGAAAACATTTCCCAGCGTGGGCCCTAAAGGTGATCCCATTGCTACACCATCTGCCATGTCTATACTGTTCAAGCTAACTTGCATGTCTAAGGCGGCTCTGTACATTAGCTCAATAAATACTTTCTCTGGGATGTGTGGTGAAGTCAGTTCAGAATGATGCAATTCATGTGTGCACATATCAATAGCTTCTCGCAAAGGGACATTGGTGAACAAAGAAACAACATCATGGAAGTTCATACATGCCAATACGCAAGGAATCAATTGGATGATTAGAATCGTACACTTCTTGATTGATTCCTTATGCTTTCTTTAAGGCGAGTAGGCGTCTGCATAATTTGTTTTCCATGGATGCAGTCTTGTCGTAGGTACTGGCATCTCCAATTCTTTGAAACTTCGTGTTATCGTCTGATAACATCCCCATCTTTGCCACGTAGTCTTCCTTGTTAAGAACAACCACTCTGGAACCTTTATCTGTCTTTGTAATGTAAATTTCAGAGTTATTTCTGAGACTTCTTAGTGCTTTAAAATGGTCTGTTGTAAGCGGGTACCCTGACCGATCCACTGGAATAATTCCGTAGGAGGTTGCTATGTCAGCTAACTGGGAACAGCAGTAGGCAAGCTTTCCATCCAAACCGTCAGATTACTTAGATATCTGATGTTGCAATATTTCGAACTCCGTAAAAAAGGTGATCTTTGCACACTTTCCCTTTCTTAGAACTACAAGAAAAAGGTTCGAACTCTGCTAATGGTCCCATCTTAAAGCCCCCCACAAAAATTGCATGATGCAAACAACAAAGAAATTGGCTTCAAACAGAGGAATCATGAAAATGACAGAGGACTAGGGGCAATGTATTGACCAAGGAGACTGAAGAGCTAGTCTCAAAATTTCTATTGTGATGATGAATACAGTTTCATTTGGCAGGGTAAAAGGACTATATTAGTATATCTGATGATGTCTATGCGCAGAAAAGATTGCTTCTGTATAACAAAAAGAACAAGGAAATTTAAAACTTGGCTTTTCAAAGTTTCGTCCCCAAAGGCCAAAGTGGTGCGTTTCAGCGGACTCCTGGAACCCCCTCAGTAAGTGTTGACACATAACACCCAAGTTTTAATCTTATGTTACATTCTGTAAATGTAAGCAAATCATATTCTAAGTTGATTGGTATGATAGTACTGAGCCCAGAAAGCAGACATTGCATAATTCACATGTGTACAACTTGTCTGAACACATCCAGCCCCAAACATTTATTAATGAACAGTTATGTGATGGATGTAATGTCAAATCTGGAACTAGTAATAGCATTCTTAAACAGTTGACTTTAGTTGACAGGTCAGAAGTCATTACACACGCGTTACCTTTACCAAAATTCATTGAATGTTTTAGTACGAAAGCTGGACATGCTAATGACTCGCTTATTCATAGCAAATGAGCAAGCTTTGCATTTTCAGCAATGTATGGACAATGTACAGTCGGGAGATGTGATTGTGCTGCAAAGTATATAGATTTGATTGTACTACCAGACTAGAAAATTACAAAGTTGTTCAAGATAAGGCACAAATTTACTACTGGAACCAAATGTCGTGTAGTATTCATCCAGTTGTTTTAAAGTATCATACTAATGGAAGGTTACAAAGTGATTCTATATCACAAGCTTTGTCTACAAGATATTCAAAACGTTTATTCATGTGGATGGTACAGAATGATAAAGCTGCACAAAGTAGTGAATTCATTTTTCTACTTAAAAGCTTTTTTGTCTGACAGTCCTCATAGTACAAAGGTGTCAGAATATGAAATTTAAAAGGGAATCAATGAAACTCAACTGTGTTTCAAGATAGTCAATTAGAACTCTTACTTTCCGTTTGGTGTTGTTTTGACCAATCGGTGTCTGTGAAACTGAATGGCTAATCGAAAAGGCCCAATGAAAAGACGGATTCCCTTTGTCAACAAAGCAAGAGTTTTCTTATTTTGATGTTTACAGATTCTAGAATGGCCAAGTGAAAAACAGACCTAGAGTTACCTATTATATGGAAGCGCTCTTCCATATATATTTTTGCACAGCATGGCTTTTTAAGCAAATACTGTCCTATGACAGAGTCACATTGCTCAGCAGTGTTTTTAGTCTCTGAAACCTGATGGTTATATTTCCTTGTAGGAGTTGAACTTTGGCCTTTGGTAACCTACATTCACGTTAGAGTGTACCTTCTTGAGTATAGCTGGCACAGTACTTTACATACGAAATCTATACATCAATCGATTGGTCTTGGTAAGTTTATTAAGAATATGAAATAATATTTGAAATATATGCATTTTTCGGGTAGTAAATAGGGACACAAACTACCATAGGTAATCGTTAGCTGCAGAAATTAATCGATTGAAAGGGCAAAGCAAAAAGCAAAACATTTACTCGCCACTGGTGTAGATCCCAATATCTAGCTACAGAATCCCTTTACACTTGAACTAGGACAATCGTGGTGAAATTCTGTGTTTCTTCGCGACGGATTTTTCTCGATTTCACAGCCTTCTTATCTATGAATTTAGTCCTAAAGGGATTTAGTAGCTTGATATTGGGATCCACATGCTCACCATTGGTGAAAAAATGTTTTGCTTTGCCCTTTAAATCGACGAATTTCTGTGGTTGACGTTTACTGATGGTGGTTAGTGCCCCTATTTACTCCCCGAAAAATACATATATTTCAGATGTTATTTCATATTCTTAATATACTTATCAAGACCTATTGATTGATGTATTGATTATGTATGTATGGCACTGTGACACAAGTTGAAGACATTAACCTTTCACAGTCAAAGCGTTCTGGCAGCTAGCAAGATTGCCCTCCAGGAGGAAATAGCACATGGTGCGTGACGTCATGTGCAAAGGGTCTATACAGGAAGGAACATGTTGCTTAATTCTGTCAACTCACCTCAAAGTTGTGCAGTTGACGTATCCATTCTCGCATTCGCAAGAAAATGAGTAGACAACAATGCTGCAATATGTGGAAAGTACATGCTCTATGTGGTTAGTACATGCTCTTTGTGGTTAGTTGAGAATGCTTTCTCCCTGACTACATTTGGGTCACAATGCCAGAACACTTCTTTATGGCCTTTTTGATCAGGTTTTCGAATCGAAGTGAGAGGGTACCAAGCCATGATAGTTTTAAATACATGGCACCAGATAATGAGTCATACAGTTTCTTGCTTAAAAGATCAACTAAACGTAATAAAAATTCATTACTTTGTGAGGGGTTTGCTCGTTGATAGAAACTGAAAGAACTTGTGGGCAGTGGCATGGGCTTGACCTATGTGTTGCTCTCCAGAATGGAGAAATTATGCAACTCCTTCCTTCCACCAGCTTGAGTGCTGGGTTTGGGCAAATCGTAGCACATTCATAGCCCCCCTGCCCGGGTCATAACATTGTGAGTGATTCTGGATATCAACACAGTGCCATTTCCAGCTTTTGGCAGGTTTTTTGTCAACTCGACTTCATTTCTGGCAATATGCAACAGAAAATTTATGTAGTCTTCTTAGCTATGCTGTGCCACTGATCAACAATTTCCTATCCAGGGAAAATATTGTACACCGTTTCTTGTAGTCACTGTAGGTGCAGCCTCGTATTGTATTGAAGTATTAACAGATCAAGCTACCGCATTTGGGGTAACCGATGTAATACAAGGTGCAGCAGTGGCTAAGAAGCAAAATCCATGCAAAAATGTGACATCACTCACTCTTTGTGCATGAAATGTGAGGACAACTAATGATGGTGCTGATTCAACTAGACCTTGGCATGCAACAATAATTATCTGTAAAGAGCTCAAAAAATCTGGTATTGGTATCTATACATGGAGCAAAGTGCAGGTTCAGGCAACGTGATTGAAAGAAGCCAGACTATTTTCTGGAGCAGCAACGAAGAAGCTAATGTAGGTTTTGCAACAAACTCCTTGCACAAGATGGAATGAATGCAATACCAATCAAAGAGTGACTCGTGATCCATATTCCAACTTGCAAGGTTTTCACATTTAACACTTGTTTGTGCTTATGGACCCACGATGCAGAGAATGTAGAAAGAAAAAGAACAGTTCTATGAAAAGTTTGGAGACTACACAAAAAAGGCAAAGGAAAAAAATGTTATTGCCTTTCGGGCTTTAAATGCACGTGTCCGGAAAAGGTGGCTTTCCTGCCCCTCAGTTAGTGGAAAACACGGAGTTGGGAACATGGGCTGCAACGTCCTTATGCTGCTTGAGCTCCGTTCAAGATATTAGCTTGCTGTTATGGGAATAATTTTCACATGGCAACACCTACGCACTGGCATCAAATTGATCATCTTCTTGCCAATACAAGAACTAAGCAGTATATCTTCACAACAAGAATCAGCACTATAGCTGACTGCTTTATCACTTCTTTAGCTTCTAAACAGCTTCTTTCTGCTAGTGCAAATTCCAAATACAACGTAAAGAAAAAAGTTTGAAACCCCCAAAAATGTTTGATACCTTTATGACAAGTGGAAGAAAAGACAAACTGCAACAGTACTTTAATGAAAACCTTCCTGGATGCAGTGATAAGTGAGAACAATTTCGAGTTTTTCTACAGGAAGCAGCTAAACACACTTTTGACAAAAAGAAGAAAGAATAAAATGATTGGTTCAATAAACAGATCAATGAACTGTTAGACAACACGTTACTCAATTGAAACGATTCTTGAAAAATCTTTGGTTTCAAGAAAAGGCTAAGGAAACGAATGGTATCCTTCTCGCTTCACCTGAAGAAATCAAAGATCGATGAGGAGAACTCTTGAGTGGGCTTCTCAATCAGCCTTCCGAGATCGTTGAGACCAGTTTGGGTTAAAATAAACCAGTTTCCTGTAGATGAATTGCTTGACACACGAATCACTGAAGCTGGGCTTCAGTAAAGAGATTTACCAACAAAAGAATGGGGTAAGCATGGGCAGTCTCTTGGATCCAGCATTGTCTAATAGCTTTGTTAGTTTCTGTGAACTTCAACTCTTTCAATCTTCCCCCAAACTCGTGATTTATTGTCGTTATGCAGATGATACATTTGGCATTTAAAAGAATGAGTCTGAGTGTGATGAATCCCTTAAAAATAAAAACATGTTACACCAGTCAATATAATTTACCTTTGAAAAGGAAGTAAACAACTGCTTGCCATTCCTAGACGTTTTGGCGGAGAAGAGTGACACTAGATTCGTGACCAGTGTGTATAGGAAACATACATTTTCTGGTCAATACATCTCTTGGACCTCTTTCTGCCTCCAAATACGCAAGATTGACCTCATAAAGACTTTTATTCACTGTGCACTGATGATCAGTTCAAAAGAAAAATAAAAGCCAGAAGTAGATACATTAAAACAGTTGCTTCATTCTAACAGCTATCCAGAAGATGTTATTGACTTCAGCAAAAAAACTCGTGAACCAAAGAAATGTTCCTTGTACTTAAAACTGCCCTGACTTGATCTGATGCGAAAATCAGATCAAAAAGGCTGTAGAGGAGGATTTAGGCACTGACCCCACGTGTAGTTTATACATGTAGGAAAGCGTTTTCAATCAATCTCCAAGACGCGAGTTCCACATAAGGCTCTGTTGCTTAGTATGATCTGTGATGTCATGACCTGCCATGTGTACCGGGCGAACATTGAAGATCTCGCTGCGAGTTCCTTAGTAGAATAGTAGGCTGTGAACTCATTTCGCCGCAAATACATATTTTATTCTTTAATTTGATACTCATGGTTCACAAACATTGCTGTTACAAGACCTTAAGGGTTGACCATCATTCCAACCACAAGGAATTTATGAAAGGCGTTACATCTGTTGCATTTCCAAAACCAAAAACCCAACGTGAGATGTGTAAGCCTTGGTTGGAGGAGTTTAGGTATAGCTAGGACAATACTTTATATAAATAGCATTTACATCAATCGATAGCTCTTGAAGAGTATATTAAGAGTATGAATTAACGTTTGACATTGTACCTTTGTACCAGTTAAGGCTTCAGGCCAGTTGACTTCACACTCATTCATTGCAAATGCTGTTGCTATTGTCTTACTGAATTCTCCTCTACATATGGGTGTGGTAGTTTTGATCCTGAATCATCCTCCTCAGGTGAAACGACACTTGGAACATGGGGCATAATCATACACCCATCCACTGAAAGCACTACAAAATTGTGAAAATTAATTCAAGGTTTGCCCAATCAAGCAATGCATCACTGTTTGTGATGTCACAAGGTGTTTATGTGGAATTGTGCATCGTGGTGTACTCACGTTCTTGCCGGTGAAAGGCTCTCTGTGTCTGATGCATGACTTTTGAGGTTAGTTTATGGAATTAGGCGGCATGTGCCATCCTGTATTCCTCCTACAGTTCCACAGACACTGATCGGTCGAACAACACCAATCTGACAGTCAGAGTTCTAATTGGCTACATTTAAAACACAGTTTGGTATAAGTCTCTTTGATTTCTTCCCAATTTCATTTGAGACAATTTTGCACTTGTCAGCACTAAAATGTTTTCGCTATTTTATACTGCTTTATGAAAGAATAGCATCAAGAGTGAAGACTGATTTAGGAACATCAGAGAAGTTCATCATAGGTGTCAGAGACCTTAAAGGTTTGGCACTCAGACTCTACGGTTCATCACTCTGATCGAGGAGGCCATAAAGACGTGCCGTGGATTGGGGCGGTTCGAGCTACTCTATGCAAATGACTTAGTGTGCGAGGAGAGATGAAAGAAGAGGTGAGAGACATGTTTTTAAGGTGGAAAAATAGCATGAAAAGAATAGAATTAAAGATCAATGTGGAGAAGACCCACGTGATGGTGACTGCAAAGAAGAAGTTAATGGAGACTGAAGTTTATGGAGAGTGGAAGGTATCCTTGTGGTTGCTTGGGACAAGGAGTTGGAGGAAACTCCATTCTATGTTGCACATACAACAAGTGGTGCCACAGAGATGCCCAGGACTGCAGAGGATTGCTTGATTGAGGGACTTAGTCTGCCCGAGGTGCAGAGATAATGAGAGTGACCAGAGCTGAGAAGATGACAGCATAGAGTTGTAGGAGGTAGACACCCTCAAATACTTTGAAGATGAGCTTGGCCTGTAAAAGAGGAGTCAAGGTAGCTTTCATGGGATGGATCACTGCAACCTGGCTGAAGTGGGAGGAGATCTCCAGCCTCCTAGTAAAGCGTGGTGTACCTCAAGGACGTTGAGCAAGAGTGTATGAGTCACGTATCAGGCCTGTTCTGATGTATGGGTCTGAGACATGGCCTTGGACTGCCAGACTGAAGGAGATGATCAGGACAAGAGATGGCAGGATGGAGTACCAAGTAGTAAGGTGCTGAGATGATGCGACCTATAAGGAATAGAGTAAGTTGGGGAGAAGCAGATTGGTGTGGTGTGGTGGTGTGGTCAGGTGCAGAAAACGGGAGAGGAGAGCACCATAGGAAGAGGAATTATGGTAGAAGCTCCTGGAAGAAGACCATTAGGAAGACTAAAGAAGAACTGGAGGGTGTGCCTTGATTAGGGTATGAATAAGAATGAATGACACCACAGCATTTTTTGTCACCATTTTTATCACCTGAAATGTCTAGATATTCTTCAATATAACAAAGTTTACAACGGATACTTCAAAACTTGTAAAATGACATATTGTTGTCTTACAAGGAGATTCAACTAGGGAAGGTGCTATAATTGTACCTACATGAATTGAATGTTGGAAGACAGTAAACAGCAAGCATAAACATCAGGTCTTTGGTAGGTAAAATTCAAAATCATTATAAATCTCGTTCCCATGGGCTTCAAACATTCAGTAAGTGTTGCTGGTGGTAGCTTCTAGTAATGTCATATTTGCTGCTCTTAAGATCGAATAAAGCGTAATGGCGATTTGCTAGAGTTCACAGTACAGAAATACAGCACACTTTTTGACTACTAGAGTATATGGGTGAAAATACAGGATCAGTATTTACATTCAATTATCAATTCATGCATTTTTTATGTTATAATCCTGGTGATTCAATCCCTGAACTGTTATTTGTGACTAATCAGTTTGTGCATCATGTGCTATTATGTTATTACCTATTAAAACCTTCTCATTTGCAAATTTTCTTACTTGAGACCGACGCCGTAGCTTCTTCAGAAACCATCATGCAGGTATCATAGTGGATTAAAATGTTGGATGAATTTGAGCACCCTAAACTTTCTTAAAATGTTGAATAATTAGGAATACAATCCATTATTTGAAACAATAATAATAATAACCAAGTGCAAGCAAACTGTGACCTGCAATATTCCCATCGGTTGTTTAGAGGCTTGATTTTCAGTAGCACTCATGTTTGTGAGCAGAGAAAAATGCTTATAGTGATAGAATTTTCGACTTCTACATTTGGTGCTGGACATCCAAGTTTAGAGGCAGACAAATGAATTGCCTACCTTATAAAAATTGAAACGTACAGTATTTTTTGGAAATAAAGACCAAATTACTTTACACGGTGAATACAGATATGCCTACAATGGAAACATTCAACAAGGCCACCAGTATGACAGCAGGTCTCAATTAATTCATAGACTGATCGTATTAGATTCAGAAGTCAGCTCTCTGGTAAATTAATTAAAAGACCAATTCTGCAGTCTGAAATGGCAAGCAAATCAACATATTGACAGTGCTTTTAAGTATCAGGTATCTGCCTACTTAGCCAATAGACCCTTCCATTTTCCGTCAAGGTTCACTTTGTCCTTATTTACAGTTGCCAGGCCTGACAAGCTTACCTAAAAATACGAGAAAATGGCTGATCAAGTGAAGCCGTGGGGAGATTCGCTTGTGAAACTACTGGACCGTATTTCTATATAGTATCTGGAAAATATCGCAGACATTTCAAGCAGGGTAAAGAAAAGTGTCTGCATCATTTTGCTGAAGGTTATATCCACAAGATAACCACTATCGAAACTGAAGGTTGTTTATGCACGGGCTAAGTGCTGGCGATCAATAATGAAAAGTGAGAGGCCGCGCGATGTTGGTTTTCATGTCTCTCAGTTATCTTAAAAGTTCTAAGGTTTCCCGTTCCTGCAAAGGAGGGTCATTTCTATTACTTCTTTAA
>JAAAKL020011748.1:0-13464 GCA_010016065.2 Carybdea cf. marsupialis auct. non (Linnaeus, 1758) | reverse complement strand
TCTCCGAAGATGATGTGAATACATCGAAAGCTTAGAACTTCAAAATTTTCTAGACTCATTTTATTTTTTCGTCATGTTCGCCGTTCGCGTTGCCTGTTGGGCACTGTTATTTATTATTAGACTCAGACCATGTACAGTATTATGGCAACTGGTATTGTCCATACACGAGCCCCTTCTCATTGCCATTTTGGAGAGAAGAGATGAAAAAGAAGGGCTATGGCAAAAAGAAATAAAAGCTTCGCTGTAATACCCTATAAAACGTCACTGTAAATACCAAGAAATGTTGCTGAAGCAGTGCATATAAACAAACAATATTCAACATAACACAAATATCCCTAATGCTGCCTATCGCTTTGATAGAAGGTCCCAAGCCCTTGAAAAGCAGAGGGGGGATAAGCAGATAAGATTTACCGTAAGTATAACGATATATTTCTCTAATATATTTATGTCATTTTGATGGTAGCGACTGCGAGGGTAATGCACAACATGTTAGGGATCAACTGCCTATTAGCACGCGTGCACGGATTAAGTACTAGGTCATATTTATTACTTCGATAAGACGCTTCTACACAGTGTAACATAGTTTCTACTGCCTATTAGGATGCAAGCACGGGATCTAGAATCTCTTTAAATTAACGCATCTAGTTGTCATGGAAACAAATCTCCCTTCCGTGCAGAAGGCAACTCAACCTCTCTTTAGTGCGCTGGGGTCTATAGAGAAGAATGAGCTGCATCCTTTGCGCAGGGGCCATGCTAATCTTCTCTGTATCGTTCCAATTTTAGTATATGTGCTACTTTTGTAGCACATACGAATATTAAGTCAAGTTTAAGCATTAGTGTAAGAAAGACATACTACGTAATAATATGGTCTAAAAACATTAACGCAACAATGCGCATGTATGTCACTTTTTCTTACTGTTCTATTGTCTTTGGTTTTGACCGAAGTCAGAATCTTGTATTCGAAAATTAAATAAAGATGTGTACTCTGGTGTAATCAAAGGCTGCATGGAGATTCCCCGTGCTAATCCTATGAATCTGCTCTTCAACATCAAACTTCAGTGAAGGTTCAGTAGGTTTATCACAGTGATCTGACTTTCTTGACATGAAATTTTACGTGCGTTAGTTAATGAACAAGGAGATATGCAAGTTTTCCAAATTTACACCCCCATTTTTCATCTTACTGTGTACAGTTCAGTTCATTTTTCAGTGGAGGGAAATAATCACTTAAGTTCCTTGGAGTACGAACAAATTCAATTAGAAACTCTCACGTATGATTCCACCTGTTCCCACAAAGTACATAATACACCATCGATTAAGATATATTTTAAAGCCGGGATCTCTGCCCAGGGAAGTTTTGAAGTTACAGAATGTGTAAGGGTGATTTAAGAGCAATTTGGAGGGCAAGATAGGCCCCATTTAATGTTGTTGACAACGTCATAAGGATAGTAGGTCCTCCAAATCAATCCTCAACGACCTGGTGTTGCACAACATCGATGAAACGGACAATCTCAAAATTGGAACACTTTTGGAACCACTTGACCAATCAGCTAGCTTGTACAGGAAAAAGTTCCAAAAGTTGACCAATCGGATGGACGGATTTGTTCCAAAAGTTTGACCTGATCATTGGTCCAGAAGATTTTGTTGCTACTGACAACTCCAATCAGAATCATCAGTGGGTCCAAAACCCCTTGTCAAACTGCAATAAGCAATCCTTGTTTACGACGTTCCAATCCTTCACGCAGTGATGATGCAGAAGGTTATATCTTGAATATGCAGCTTATTCTGACAAAAACTCCGTGTTTCAGCAGATTGTTCAAGCCCAGTGTCCTGTTGTTTGAGAGGTTTGAACTATTCCCACTTGGTTGCATGGATTATCAGCGAAATTCCACTGAAAGACTACCGGTACCATACATGCAATGTGTACTATACCAGGAAAGTACGTCAGAGATGCAGGAGTGGGAGGTAATAGCTTGTTAGGAAACTGTGGGCACAAATGTTGGTGAGTTTGCCTCTCAATTATCATCCTGCTCATGTCCGGGAAACGTGTTTGTTAGAAGTACCAAGAGAAGTTCGCTTCACTAACCAGTAACCTAGTATATCTTGGATTGAAAGGTACTACCTTATTCTGGTAGCGCTGCACTGCCCTAGCATTATGCTGCAAGTTACGCGATTTGGGTGGGTCTACGTAGAGTCACCAGTTATTGTAAGTTATCTCAGAATCCCGTTTTATCATTATTTTGTAATGCAAAACCGTATTCCGTTAAGAACCAATAGGAACCACTGCAACAGGAGATTATGGTGAACTAGCAGGAAAGTGGGTGTCACTAACCTTAGCCCATGTTCTAACCCTAACACTAACTGATCTTGTTAATGACAACCAGATATCTGGAAGTTGACCGAATTTTATTTTACAACAAGAGGAAGGATGTTCCAACTTGAGACTGGGAGTTTTGGATGTATGACTTAATGAAAATCTTCCTTTGAGTCACTGGACTTGGAAGGTTTGATCTTTCAATTCTGTTTTCTTTGGCTAGCACTGGGGTCAAAGTGACAAGATACAAATCTTGCACCCCTACATTCAAGTTGCCAATGGAATTCTGTTGTTGAAAATACTATATTAAGTTTCTCCTGTGTCGGTGTATCAGGTCATCAATGGATGCGCCGTCGCTTTCGACTTACGAGTGCTCAACTGTTCGATCAGCTGAGGGCCCTAACCTGGGTCACAATATCCCGAAGAGCTACTATGCAATTTATATAGTCTGACAAAAACCAAATTTATTACAAAATGTGTACCAAAGCAAGAGAACTTCATGGTAAACTGCAATGGTAAAGTCTTTGTTTTCGGAGCGGGAGATCCTGGGTTCGAACCGGGCCAGCGCCCCAAGCACTTCATGTTTATGAGATCTATACTATGTAGTTCATGACTGCTTGTGTGTCTGCCTGAGTACATATATAAATATATATATATATAAATATATATATTAGTGTATATATACCAACAAGTATAAATATTGTTTCTAGAATGCTAGGTGCAACAAGGTAGAGCCTAATACTGTTAAGCAGTTGTAAAAAGGAGAAGTGAAATATCGCAGTTATTTTAGATTTCAAGTCCTATCAGACCACAAAAATATTCCTCAATTACAATTCATGTATAGTTTACCTTAACATAGAATCATGAAGTCGTGCTATTTGTTCTTGCATTTATTGTCAAGAAACACATTCCTGTCAAGGCATTTTGGGACAAACTCCGATTTTTTATTCAATAAGTTTCCCCTTTTAGTGGTTTTATCGGGTAATTATGTTTTGGTCAGGGTTACATTATGAAATTATAACTTACATGCTAACGAGAAGCTGATTGTAAATGAAGGCAATCTCTGTCTCGATTCGGCCATTGCTACGTCAGTCATGATTAGATATCATCTTCGATGAACAGATCGTATCGCTAGTATAGCATGGTGAATTTCGTTCACCTGATTTTATAGATTATGTCAAAAGGAATAATGTAACGAAGACGATGGATAAAGAAGGTACTCAGAGAAGCCTTGATCTTTTAGGCAGCAAGGCTTGCCAAACTACCTGTTTTGATATTTTTGCTGATTGCAAGCCGTAGAGCTCTTACAGGAGAAAATAGCATTGTTTACAAGAAAGCTTATTTTCTCTGCCAAGTATTTTGTATCGTTTGTTAACAAGTTGGAAAACGTGCTGACAAACAGAAGCACAAACGATACGTTTCACTCACAAACTTACCTTTTCAATACCAGTTTCGACGATTTTCTTGAGTTGGTCTGATAGTAATGAGTCTGTATGTCCACCAACAACAGATATAAATAGTTTTGGATCTTTGAGTCCCCAAATATCTTGCATCAAGGTTGCAATTTTTTCGGGTGGTGTATCGTCTGCCAGACGAATATACTGTTAAAAATATCACAAGTGAAACAATTATTACTTAGAAGGAAGAAGATACACTATCAAAGTATGTCAACGCCCCCTTCTTTTAAAGGATGCTGATGTATTGACTTCGACAAAATGTACACATGGTATAGAAAACATGTGTATTGAACGCTTATTGTGAAAAAACTTGTAACGTAACGTTCTTGAATCGTCCGTATTGTAAATGCTTGCAACTTGTATACAACGTAAAAGGTATCTTGTCATAACTCTTCCCTTTCTATGTGCGGCTTTTCCCCCCACAATTTCATGCGTTGGGTGTCATTTTTCATTTTATGGTACTTAAAATTTTACAACACAATAATGACCAAAAGTTGAAAAGTTAGCTCAGAAACTTATATTGAATACAGATCTGGTTGCGATGACATAAATTATTTCCCAATGGCTACTGTTAAACTTTGAAAGAAAAGTAATGGCCATAGGAATTTAAGGTCCTGGTATAGCTTTGAGGTTGAGGGTCTCTTGTGCAGTACCTAATGTAAAACTGGGTCGACCCACATATACAATCAATTCTGCGGATTCGCACTCTGTACTCTTCTTGATCTCACAATTTCATATCAAGCGTCAAAGCACTCTTCCCTTTTAAAACAAGCATTAGTGGAAAAAATCAAAAGGCTAAAACTATATACTGTCATCCTAGGATATTGATCTTAAGGGATAATAGTTATGTGTGATTTCAGTACTAATGCCCGCACCCTTTTACAGGAAATCCACTACGTAAAATATGCAAGTCAATGGTTCCCTACAAGATTGTATTGATAAAAAAATTTACAAAATTTATAGATCTTGTTTGATATTAGATGCGTTTGTTGTCTGAATAAAAGTTCTACCTATTGCATCAAGTGTTGGTGGTTCGATCCAAGCTAAGATTTGGTGAATACTGAATGACTGTAAGGCAAAACTGTGTCGGGCGGCATTATGCTTATACACAAGGGATACGCCATGGTGAAGATCTGTGAATATAAACTTTTTAGCCGGGCCTAAACCTTTAAAGGATCAAAGAAACAACATTCCTATTAAACAGTGAGCTGTGTAAGATAGCTAAAGAGCGTCTAATATAGATAAGGTAGGAAAGTTAAGAGACGACGGTTGGATAGCATGGTTGTAAGGCTAGCTCTTGAACTAGTATAAAAATCAGTATTGACAGAAACACATAAAAATGTATCGACACAAAGGAGTGGACAGAACGAATCAAGGTTGAAACGGATTGAGAACGATCTATAACAAGAAATTAAGATAATCATTAAAACTCGGGGAGGAAATATGCAGAGATATAAGTCCTGTACTAATGAAATATAGGAAAAGCTAGATCAACAAATTAGATGATGGTAAATCCGCGCTATTGTGGAGTGGGCTAAAAATTGCAATGGATGATTTATGTATTTTTGGGCTACAGTTGCCTATAAATCATAACAGTCGTCTTCAAAGATATTTCTTTCGTATCATGTAGCAGATTTTACTTGCAGCAAAGATTCGTTCAGTCATAACAAAACGATCCATATTCTCCTGGTGAAACATATTTTGCAGCAGCATTAATTACACGGAGTAAAATCTATTAGAAGCCTCTGTCCTTAAGATGATTCAAACTCTTGATCTCTGACTGCAAATGTCTCCAAAAGAGCTATTCACTTGATCAAGGTGCTTTTTCTGTATGTAAATGTTAAGCACTCCAGTTCCAGCTCTTAATCAAGATGAGAGATGGACGATATCGCAGCATGCTGTTGGGGCATGTTCTTGTTACTACGATGCCATCATTGGATGAATGTTAAATATAAGGAATACACTGCAAGCTTTAAGAGCTTTAATGGCATGTTGTTGAGCCTGGGAGGTCTGAAAATCAAAATTATAACTCCTTCTCTATTTGCTAAAGCTGTACGCATTGTTATCTAACGGGGGTAATGATGAGTGACATCTATATTTTTGTAGGTTAACTCGCTTCTATACCTACATTCTCATCTCTTGCACATAAAGTTAAACACCTATTCTTAAAATGCATTGTGCGCTTAGTGTACTCTGCATGCTGAGGTTCGAATCTACTGGACTAATCGACCGAGCTTTGTCACTTAGCCTGTAGCTATGGTCACCCTGTAAGCCTGTTTTTTATATTTCAGGATTAAAAACAATGATACCGGGTATCACAATTTGCTAGGCCTTATCTAAGTATGACTTTCACATTTTCAAAGGGCCTCAAAATTAATAATAAGTAAGAATTAGTAAACATCAGATTTTTTCATATCAACTGCAAAAGCCTTGCAGTTGACTTGAAGAGCTGTCATATCATACGGTTATATAGCTAAAACTGTCTTTTTTGTGGCATTCTCGATTTCGAGCGTAGCCTATTGCCCAGCCAGAGTGAGCAATGTCCTCGGAGAGAGCACATTTACAAGTGTGGTCTACCGTTGCCCTCTCCAACCGATAATCTTTATATCGGGTTAGGTGGGATTCGAACCCACAACCTCCGGCATATAAGTCCGATTCCTTAAGCACTAGACCACTGCTTATTAGTGTATAGGTACAAGATAAACCCACCTCTGCTTTGCTGACGTCTTTGGTCTTCATTTCTTCCGATCTCACAAAATTTATGAGTCCAAATGCACTGGTATCTTCTTTCTTGGTATGAAAACGACTATTCCAAGTTCCTTGTTTATTTTTTAATTCACTTTCATGTTGGGTTTTCTCGCGTCCACAATGACAATAGTTTTGGTCTTGTTGTCTGGGAACAAAAACTGTGCAAATTTTTGATTTAAAGTTGTGATGGATCCATTCAACCATTTCATCCTAAAGTAACAAGGCAATGGAAAGGCAAATTGATTTACTATGTACGCACAATGGAAGAATTTGATACAATTTTGTCTGTATATATACACTCTCACTGCCAGATCCAGAATTAAGGTAAACGGCAGATGTGGAGGGGTATTGCGTCGTAGCAAAGACTAGCAGCGTCAAATATACTCTACAATTTCTGCGCTATTCAGTAGAGGTACATACGCTGATTTTGCTATCTTAGCTACATGGGATCCTAAGAATTTCATGTAGTCTAAAGATTATACTCCCAAGAGTAGAGTTTCTGATCTTGAATCAGGATTTCTCCCAAAATAAAGGTACTATCAAATCAAGAAACAAAATGGTCAAATTGCATTTTTTAAATATCATACAATTACACTAAAACCTCTCGCGCACTATGTAACAATCGATAATAAAACAATACAGTATAACCTTATAATTGTATTTCCTTGAGTGATTTTGTCATTTTATCAAGTACATGCAATACCACGTGTCCCTATTGACGTGATTACTGAAGAATGAAGTAGTGTTCACTTTAAAGCTTTTCATAACTGATTTGGTAAGGAACATAATATTACGTTTGCATCCTGACATCACGAGATTGTTTATTTCGGTGAGGAATCATTTAAAATACACTTAAACACATTCTTTCTGTCAACAATTGTTTTCATTTCGGAAGGTGTTGCCATGCACAGAGCGAACGAAGAAAGATTGTAAGCTGGCGAGGGTTTGGGTAAATTAGGAAGTAACTTGAAATTAGCGATTAAGCAATATTTCGCTTTAATAGATCTGGAGAGTCAATGGACTCACTACGCCTTCCAAAAGAACAACTAAATAATCTTTTACTGAGGTTGTTGAACAACAACTTTTATCTTTCGGTATTTCTTAAAATATCCATGAAATCTTCACTTTAGGACCTTGATATTTTGCCGGTTTGACAGGATTTCAAGGAATCCACAGTAAGGCCATTTTGGATATGCCAAATATAATTGAATTGAAAGCAGGATTTTGGTAAACAACTTGTACTTTAAAATTGGGTGTTGTTTACAAAGTAAACAGACCTACGTATGGTAACAAGCGATGGTCCAAATGGCAAAGCTATTTATGAACGAAACGACATATTACAGAGAAGCAACAATTGTCACTCATCACTTTCCCACTTGTCCTTTAACCAAATCATACTTTAGATACCTCGGTTAAAATTTGGAGCGTATTCAAGGAGGTCAAGACCGAGGTTCACATCAGGGCCTGGAGATAAATAGCATAGTTTCGCTTACTGATCCACCTTATGCAAATATCAATAAGCAAAAAATATACTGTAAAATATCTTTTTTTGGAATGAGTGTAGAATAAAATCCATAGTAATCGTAATTAGAATTTAAGTCATAACTTTGGGATATACGAATACTATGACCATTCCAATGTTTTTATTTTTTAATACATTTCATAACCCTAACATTTCATAATCACAGATTTAAAAGGGCGCATACTTTTGTAAATATTGTATATTTTGATAACCAGTTTAAATTTACATACCACAGGTGTACTATATAGTCCCATTTATCGAGGGTCATTCTGTATTTATTATGCTCCGTCGCCTGATTCATAAAACTTTCATTAGTACATTAGAGCTAATAATCAACTGGTTTGAAGTGTTACATAAAATACAGGTTTCATTATTTCATGAGTGACTAATAGACTAGTGCATTTCATTAGTAAAGACAAAAGAAGTTTATTATGACAAGCTTTTCCATAAATCATTACCAAAGAGCCTGTATTGATTTATTTCCGCTTAAAATTTTCTTAAGTGCCTGCAACACCTATAAATACCTCATTAATAGGAAAAAATCTTTTTGAAATTTCACTCCTGGGCTCCTAGGTTAACTCCTAGATAGCAGGTTTTTAATTCACTTAGATATTTGGCGAGAGTAGCAGAACTACCCAATATAGGAGATATGTTCGGTATGCAAAAGCCGAGGTTCTCTCGTACAAACACGCAGATTTGTGAACACTGTGAATGAGACACGGCCAAATGATTCAAATCGAATGTGTACAGCTACGGCTTCATCTTAAATTCCTGGAAAGTTGCATACATATATAACAACCCCAAATTTCAGTCCTTTTATTCTCTGATCCCGTGGGCACAATGATGATACGTAAGTGCTATTGTGCTACCCAATTGTTAATACTACAGAAACCGAAATATGACATATGTTCTCCAGTACAATCTGAAACTAACGTTTACTCCCACGCTTCCTCTGATCGGAGGACAACAAGAATCTAACAGGCACTACATATTCGTTTCAGGAGTGATTTGCGGTTTACATAAGTACAAGCTATTAACCATCTGTTAAGCACTGACACAAATTGGTAGAGATGCTGAGAGTGGGCCTATGAAATATCGACCAAGTAACATTTCTTAATAACGCAGTGACCATGTCGCGAGAAAAACCGAAATTTTAATTCGAGAGCTGTCTACTTAAAACGCTATAATGAGATCAATCTGTGCAATGATGTTTTGGTCTCACAATCTTGAACATACGATAAATGACTTCCTCCAGTATTTCGTAATATTTTTTGTTTCAAATTGATACAGAATAGCAATATAAACACCATGTAGACACTGTGAGATCAAAGAGAAACTTAAAAACCTGAACTAAGGTACTGTTTTTATATCGCAATGGCCCTAGAGGCTGACAATTTTATTCTTCTGGCGACTGTCATATTCGACTGTGGCAAATCAGTTTGCTCGTTTGGCTAATTTCATGTTCAAAATACTCATTTTTGCTCCTTAAAGCACACACAATCAGAGCGACATTATTAAAATGGCATTGTCCATCACACCTTTAGCCATTAATGAAACTGACTAATATGTTAATGAAAATACACTCTCTTTCATTAATCTCTTTATGCAAACACTTTCAATGAGTACTCATGGTAGTATATTGATAAACTATTCACTAGTTCTAATTTAGCAGTAAGTTTTATGCAAAAGGCCACTGGTAACATTGCATCAGTATCTGTGCGGCAAAATGAAGAGCATTGTTAAGTAATTTCCTCAGCCCATCTATCGATTATCAAATTCTCAGATTTCATGCTTTCTACTTCACTAGAAAGGAATCTCTAAATTGTTGTTTTCCGTTCATGACCAAGATCGTTCATATTTATCTTTCTTTCTTCTATTTCAAAAGAAGATAATTGCCTTGCTCTATCCAGGAGGGAAACCAGCCGCTAATACTCTAATGTCCTTTCACTGTAAATAATATCATTCGAAAATGTATTAGTGTGTTTTTAGTTCTTTTCGCGTAAGATTTAGAGCTTCTTAGACCCCGTTTATACGAGACCGGATCCATCTGGGAGCGGATCCATTAGGATCCGTACTCGTTTTTGCAGGCGCTTACATGGGTAGGGATCCAAAACTGACATGCGGTTAGACGAGATCGGATCCATTTGGATTCACGTGAAAGCGCATGCGTGAAAATAGTTTTTAAAATTGGGCTCGAGGAGTAGACCTGCTAAAGTTGTTTGATTTGTAATCTAATACTACTTTAAGGAGAATAGCATTCTCCTCGTGCGTCCAGTTAGACACTGTTTTCCCCTTTGTCTGATCAGATGCCAGAATTAATTTAAACCCTGAGTGGTAAAACTTTAGAAGAAAAACCTTTTATTCCTTGCACTGAATTTTGTTTCGATTGAGATGTTTTGCATATCAAATTTGGCGCCAAGATAACAGTAGCCCATGTGGAATATACCTCGCACTAGAAATTTTGTAACCTCAATTTCGATCAGAGCCCATTTGGATCCGATCCCAAGCGTTTACACGAGATCTGTCTGGTACCGGAGCCAAACGAGACCAGTTTTCCAAGCGATCCCAAACGAGCACGGATAGCAGATCTAAATGGGATCGGATCCACTAGGTCTAGTGTAAACGCAAGGTCGATCCCTGCCAGTTTGGGGACGGATCCATTTGGATCCGCTCTCGTGTAAACGCGGTCTAAGACTTAGTTAGTCTAGATATTTGTTCACTATACTTTAAGAGTAGTGGTCTACTCTCAAAGTATAGTGAACAACTATCTAGACTTGTAAGAATTAGGGATTCCACTTAGACTTAGGAGAATTAGGCAGTAATAAGTATTGTGTGGCTGAATGCATTTCAATATATGAAAACGTTTGCTTGTTAAAGCAAACAACTGTTTTCTAAAAGACTTTTGTAAGGATAAAGGTTAGCAACGCTAGCTTACTGTTTATGACTTATTCAAGTATTGTATTATGTTGGGCTGCTTTTACAATAGGGAAAAAAGAGTTACCAACATATTTCTTTGACTATAGAGGCAATATCATAGAGAATGACATTTATGCTTCTACAAGACATTCTCCGTCAAGATAACTAAGGGAAGTCAAAGTTATTGCTGGTACTATAAAGAGATGACCTCTACTTGATGTTACGTAGACAAAATTGTGACACGTTTAAGAGCAAGACCTTGTAATCGTGCTGCTTATTGGCTTGATGGGTTTGTGAAAATGTAATCTTGTGGTAGGGCCTCAAGAATTTCCTCTTTGTATGATTACAGAGCTTAGTTTCCATATGACCTCACCTCAAAGGCACTTCCAAAGTCACGTGATAAGGCATAGGTTAAAAGGATTGTGATAAATGGTTCGCAAATTTTGTTGTGGTACACGTTTTATGTTACAATATCCTGCTTTCTCATGGAGAAAGAATCCATCCTTGTCCCTGTTTACGGAACCAGTTTAGTACTAGAGAGAAATGATTGATATAATTTATAACGCTACAACACTCTCAGCGACGGCAAGATCAATTGCTATGGGCTACTCCGAAAGAAAAAATTGGAATTCAGAGAGAAAAAGATTGTGTTCCTTAAACCTCACACATGACAAAGTTAAGTTAAGATTACAACTCGAACGTTTGCCTATAACGAAACTCTTTGACAATACCAAAATTAAAATTGGAAAGTCTTACCATTTCCATATCTTCAGCAAATCCTCTATTTTCAATACCAGCTTCATCCTTTGATACTTCTTGGGGGTCGCTTTTGCCATCTTGTCCCCCCTTAAGCTCCTCACCCACGTCACGTTCAGTAGCTATATCACTACTATCCATAAAGGCTCAAAACATGCGTACCTGCTGCAAGAAGACGTGCAACATTCAATAGCAAAGTTCAGATTCTACTTCTGGTGAGGTAATTAACACACCGACAAGCACTAAAGAACAATACGCCAAAAAGGAAACTGCACGAAATAGCGAAAACATTTTAGTACTGAAAAGCTTTTTTCGTCTGACACTCCTCAGAGTATAAAATCGTCAGAATTGAGATAGGAAGAAATCAGTAAAACTTATACCAAACTGTGTTTTGAAAGTAGCCAATCAGATGTCTGATTGCTAGATTGGTGTTGTTTTGACCAATCAGAGTCAAACTTGACTGAGGAGTGTCAGACGAAAAAAATTTTTCAGTACTAAAATGTTTTCGCTATTTCGTGCAGTTTTACTGTTATTATATCGTGTTTGTTAGTTAAGTTGGAAACATAGAAGCAAGAAAAAGTGATTTATGATATAACAATGACTTGCATTGTTGTTTCATGTTGTAGGTAGTTATTACTAATTATTACTAAGTGGGGCTTTTTAAAGCACTTTTGAATTTGATATTTAGCCTCGTACATCCTGAACCGCTTGTTACTTTGGATAATGAGCGATGAAAACAACCCAAATATTTACAGAATTCCTTTTTAGCACCCCATGCTTGTGTGGAGACTTGGGTTTGATAAGTCATTATTTATGAAAGAATTTTACAGAAGCATTTGCATTACCTCTTTAGATTGGGAATAAAATTTACTGAAAGTGTTAGACAATACAGTTTGATTTTAGGCTGCTTTCTTTGATTGCATTTGCTATTGTGAATGAAACTATCTTCATTAAAAATGTGGAGGTTGTTCAAATTTGATACGCGACGAAGCTTTGCAAGAATCATTACAAGTTGCTATTTTCAATCATTACCAAAATAACTCAAGGTATTTGTTCAGTTGTCATTTCATTTCCAATCCCTTTCAACTTCTCACACGTCTTAGCCTTAAGGTTTTCAGCGTTGACTCTGTGCAATCGATTCCGTAAAAAACCAACACGAACTGCTGGGTAACTTTTAGTCATTGCAGCAGCAATTCATTGCGAGTTGCGATTACAAATTTGATTTGTTTTCTTAGTTAAAAGTGCTTATATTTGGAAGGTGTTAATGCCCTGTTGCACAAAAAGGCTAACGTTATTCTAGTCGTATTACCTGAAATATAATTAGTCTGATCCATCAAGACTAATCTAGGCTCTCGGAAAAGCGGGCTCATTTTATTATAGTATTAAATTTTTGAATCGTTTATAACGCCGTGCAGTCCCCTATACAGGGGCTACGGTGGTGCCCATGTACATGGAACTTGCTTGTGGAGCATGGAGCATTTTCAAACCTGATGCCCTTTCTGACGTCACCAATTCCGGGATTTGAACTCTGACCCTCTTGATCTGAGGACAAGGAACGTATCCACTAGACCACTACGTCTATGACCATTTGTATTAACAATGACTCCAAAATGATTTCTCTGTTAGTGCAGTGTTCATGGGATCAGTGGCGGCTCATCCATATGTGCAGGTCGTGCATGGAATACCATGAAATTGAATAATTTGAACTTCCAGTGTAACAGCCATTCCAAATTGTCTAATAGTTCCTATACCCC
>JAAAKL020011747.1:0-13465 GCA_010016065.2 Carybdea cf. marsupialis auct. non (Linnaeus, 1758) | reverse complement strand
GCTAGCACCATGGGTGAGCCTGAAGACTGAATGAATCTTCCAGTAACTATCTAAGTAAGTAGCATCAGTATGTGTTAGAACAAAATACGATCAAGATATGTAGCTACATGACTATCATGATTGTGACAATGAAGACATGGTCATGGTAGTGATGATCACTAAAGTAATAATAATAGTTTATATGACCAAAATAATAATGATAATAGATTACCCTTGTTGTTGTTGTTTTCGATGATTATGATAATAATAGTGATGAAGATAATGATATTAATAATGATGATAATGGCAATAAGAGTTTAATGACCGTGAGCACAACAATGGGGATTCTGGTTCTACAAGAGCATGATAAGGCCAAGTTCTCCCCGATTTTTTGTCATCATGATTTTCGGATTCTCGTATTGTGAGCGGTAAGTGCATGAATGTAACTATCTTTTTAAATTATTAGAAAACAATTATTAAATCAAAACATTTGAATATTGATATTCGTTATCCAATTATCTTCTGTAACTATATCATGAAACTGTGGGAGCCATAACGATCGAAGTAAACATGATGATGATAATTGAACTTACACCTGTGTTTTCAAAATAGCCAATCAGAACTTGGCCAATCAGTTCTAAGGACATTGATTGGTCCAAACAACAGCAATCTGGCAATCGAAGCTCTGACTGGCTATTTTTAAGACGCAGTTTGTCATAAATTTTATTCCGTCTTTTTAGTGTTCCATTTTGTACTCGGAAGAGTATTGACGAAAAACGGTTTCAAGCACAAAGCGGTTTCACCCTTTCGTGCAATTACCATCCCCTGTACCGCAAACAAGCTTGATGATGATGATAATCATGGTAATGATGACGAAAACGATGATGATAACGATCATGGTGCTAATACTGATAATGTAATTATTGCAATTTAGTAACCAGAAAGTGCTGATGATGAAAGCTATGGAGTTGATGATGGTAACAAAGAAGCTGATGATATAAATCGTTGCCGATACTGTCCTTCACGTTGTAAATGTAGCTTTAGCTAAATTCGGAGATGTCCCTTCTGTTATGCTAAGCGGCATTAGTATGAGAGGTGCGTAACAATAAAACGAAGCAGGAAACCTACTTGCCTTCTTAGAGTGTCGGGGCGAAATCAAAGATTTTCAGTTGTGAACATTTTCTTTTTCTGCGTTTGTGCTTCGTTTTAAAACATAGTGTTGAATTTTATATTGTTTCAGTGGCTCTACGACTATAAGGGGTTGAAGTATTAACGGCGTCTTGGTCTTGGCTGAGGCTGAAAAGTCTTTGAGATATGAGGTTAGGTTTTTGCTTGATAAAGAATGTTGAATGGTTGCATTTTTATCTGATGTAAACTTTGGCGAGGATCTGGATCTGTGAGCAAAGTGGACGTGCATGCGCACTTTAGTAATCATGAGTCTCACGTCTGCTTTGTTCCAAGGTGGAAGATTCTTTTATGGCCCCACGTAACTGTCAAATAAACCTACTGTGTCAAATGATCTAGCTAGGTAGACAAAAAGATCATGCAGTTGCGACCTCTTGAAGTATTTTTTAGTATATCACAAGATATGTAGCTGATCATGAACTACGTTGAAAGAAGACAAGCAGAGGATCGACGCATTCAAGATGTGGTACTAACGAATTTCAAGGATGTCATGGACGGGAGAAAAGCACAGTAACATGGGTGATTAATAAGCTCAGCAACCTGCTATTGCTACGTCATTACATTTTAAGGAGAAAACTGCACTTTCTTGGTCTCATTTGTAATAGAGGAAGGCTGAGCAAGGCCATCGCTAATGGAAAGATTTAGTGATAAGAGACGGGGAGACAGACCATCAGTGCCATGGGCCCACGAAGCGAGGGGAAGAACGACGACTAAATTTTGCAAGATAAGCTAAGGAAAAAGCGACCGGGGATAGGTGGCGCAATATTGCAAACACAAAATCCTGTATAAATAATGAAAGAGAAGAAGTAAACTTGGTTATCGTTTAGGTTACGTACAGAAAGGGAGGCACACACGGACTCTGTGCCCCTTACATTTCTGTGGAATTGCAATTTGTGCAAAAAAGTTGAGACCCCCCGCTACAATAAAATGACACTTAAATTCTTATTCTGACGAGGTGATACAGACACCAAAAATTGGTAAAAGATCATGGCAAAAGGACTATATATTTAACAACATTCCGTCTTTACAGACTTCATCAGGTCAATAGAAGTTTCTAATAAACGAAACTATTTCAAATATAACTTCCCGGTAAAACTTTAATTCAATGCTTCGATTCGATTGCTTTTCATCTTACGGTGTTGTAGGCAGCTACCAACAGCCAAATGGAAGGCAGGCAATGTAGACCAGAGGACTTCGTTGAGCAAACATGTTTATTTCGACTTTTTTTGTTGGGCGCACTAAGTTTATATGTGGGCGTAGCAAGAGTATATATGGGCGTAGCAAGAGTATATATGGGCGTAGCAAGAGTATATATGGGCGTAGCAAGAGTATATAAGGGCGTAGGAAGAGTATATATGGGCGTATGAAGAGTATATATGGACGTAGAAAGCTTGTATATGGGCGTAACAAGCATAGGTATGGGTGTAGCAAGCGAAAATATGGGAGTAGCAAGAGTATTTATGGGCGTAGCAAGAGTATATATGGGCGTTCCTACATCAATTTGATTCAGAGTCCCCGTAATGTAGTAAGATCTCAAAGATCACTTCATATATAGTTTCTTTTCAAGCGTCTAATGTCTGCAGTTGATAATCAGACATGGTTCTTACAGCGATCTTTAAGCTTATATGATGCAATTGTTTAGATTTACCTTGATTAGTTTATAGCAAGCTATGGTAGATTTGGAAATATAACTAACATAATCTTCAATTTACGGTAGCTCGTTGTCCGGCTGTGCGTAGTGGGTTATATATAACACTACTCGGATACTTGGTAGCTTTTTATCTCCATCTTCATTGTCATTATATGTATACCTGTATGAAGATATTTATATACCACACATATATATATATATATACATGTAGATATATGTATTTATATTCTCAATAATTGTACCAAAAAGTAGGCCTACAATTTCTTAATGGCGACAGTTTAAGAGTCAATACCAAATTGCAACACCAATAGAAACGTTCCTTTTCAGCTTTGCCGTCAAGCTTCATCAGCACAATTTTAAGTGAATATAGGTAACTATTTTACCGTTGGTAGTGTGAATCGAGGTTGCCCTCTTACAATCTAAAATCAGCGACAATGTAAGGACTACCAAAATTACAGAAGGAAGGGGTTCCGATGAGACCCAGAATATCAGGCATCTGTAGTGCACCACACTAATTAACTGGTGCCTTGGCACGAGACCTTACCAAACTTGTCAGAACAATAAGTGAGACACATTTAAAGCTCTCAAAAGATTTAATAAACATAGTCAAGAACATTCGCATGAGAAATACACAGATTACTTTAATGTTGTTTCGCCATCTACCAACGTATCAAGGTACCGATCGACAAAGCGATTAAGGTTTTAATTTCACCGAAAGTAGTTTTAATTTCCCTCTAAAGGTGGATCAGATGTTGAGCTTGTAGAACTTTGTTTGAAGCATTCGTATTTTACGTTTAACGACAGTGGACATTACCAAAAATCAGAAATGGGATCCCCATTTTTCCAACCACGGTTAACATTTCATGGAACTTCTGGAACAAAACCATTACAAAAGACTACCAGGGAATAAAGCAATCGTGTTAAAATATGTCTACGATATTAGAGTTATTACATCGCAGAGGATGAAGTTGAAGGGATTGTTAAAAAATATCAACTAAGTGCAGGATACGATCAAATTTGCGTTGGACGAAGAAACAGATGAGCTGGTTAATTTCCTGGACGTAAATTTGTTAAAAAAGATTACTAACTAGCATTTAAGGTATTCAGAAAATCCACGAACAAAAGACAGATTTGGTGTACTACCTGTCCAGTAATATCAAAGGAGGTATTATGATTAGGTTTTTCCTTCGGGCCTTGAGGATTTGGTCGCCCGATTATTTACAAGACGAGTTTAATTTAATCGGGAAAACATTGAAAGACCTTGGATAACCGTACCATTTCATCGAAATGCGTATCCTAAAGGACTAAAAGTATCTAAAAAGGCATTACTCAACAGGAAAGCAGAGAAGCCGATACAGAATATATATGTTGTCCCCGAATCTAATATCAGCAGCACTGTCAAAGAGATGTTTAAATGCAGTAGTAAGAGTATGTGCAATAAAAGCAGCAACAACACCAGTGGGAGCAACTACAACAATGGTAACAATTTGGGAAAGAGTACCGTTTTTAAGAAAAAAAATGACTATGCAGCAAATTGTGAGCAAAAAGTCGAGCGCACGAAGAATTACAGCGGCCGGAGTATACAAAGTGCTATGCAGCGGGTGCAGCCTCGTTTACATTGGAAAAATAGACTGTTTGACCCGAAGACATTGGGAACACAAATACACATTGGAAAAGTTCACAGGAATAGGAATAAACATATATCTAATGTGAATGGTTCTCGTTTAACCATAGAGGAAAACCATTGTTTGTAATTTAAAAAAGGCAGCCATAATCAATAGTACTGAAAATTTTAATTTAAATAATGATGCTTATCTAGTCGCACCCTTACTTTATCCTAAACTACTACGACAGTTCCGTTTTATCCTTATATCCCATTATTGCCTTCACCCCCTGACAATTGATGGTAAGTAGAATTTGTAGTGACTTCGATACTGGTCTCCCTGCTCTCTTTCCTTTTTCACAATAACATAGCTCTGCCGCTAATTACCCATCTTCCTTTGCGTATAGGCGCTCTTCGTGTAATCTAGGCTGCGGCATCCTTCTTGCAAGAGGTCGTCGAGTTGATCTCCATTGGTGCTATAGGGAATTGCTTAGAGAACATTTGAATACTTTTGTATACACGCTTTGTATCAACTAAAGGTTCCGGCCTCCATCCGTACTACTGCTGTAAGCATGTATGTTATAGAGAAGAGAGGATTTGAAATATCAAGTTTGAAGAGATACTAGAGAATAGTGAAAGTGTCACCACTGGGACTCGAACCCTGGGCGCCACCATAGCTCAGTTGGTAGAGCAGCACGCCGCGAATGTGTGGGTCCCGGGGTCGAATCCCTGTGGTGACATTATCAATTTTCATTACGTTTTCTTCAATATATATACGTACATATGTGTGTATATAGTTGATAAATTCGTTATAACTTAATTTGGTAGTCAAAATTAAAGTCCTCAGCACAGAAACTTTAGAGCAGTAAGCAGTTTATAGGATAATACTATACTAGTTACCACCGCATTATTTTGCTGTTAATAATCATTTAACTGACAAGTTTAAGTTTACAATTGAACTGGGTGCAGACTATAAAATAAATTATTGTATGATTAGTTATTGCAGGAACAAGCTCATGTGCCCACTCAAAGGAAACTGTTTAGTGACAGTGGTCCTACATGGGCAAAAGTAACGAACATTCAAGTATCAGCTAACGGATCTACCTGGCATCTACTTAGGGCGTTTTAAGAAATGGTTTAGAAACCACGTAAAATCTATTAGGAAGTGCATATACAAATCTAACAGGATGTTAACGGAGTATGTCTTAGACCGTAAAGCATTTACCAGTCATGTGAAAAGTGGTCTCTTATCGATGGACTATCTTATCAATGCGACAGAAGACGCTGCTCATCGTAGAAAAGATCGTCATCATTAAGATCTGTAATAATCATCTATTGCTTTGCAAAAGGTCAAATCTTCTATCTGAGTGTAATTATACCAATTGGTTCCTCGCTGAGAAATTTACAGATAGAGATCCGTAGGCCGTTAAAAAATTCCATTGTGAAATTATGATGTCCGTTATCTAATGAAAGGATATATAAAAGAGTAGAAGTAACTAGTTCTGTGACCTAGTTACTATGTTGATTTACAACATTTTTACTGACCATTACAAAAACATTCCTGTTGTCAATCATAAATACTAATAATGTATTAAAATTTCCAATTAAACTATAAACACAACTAAAGAAACCGCAATAGGGATGACTTTCTGCATCATTAATTTTGTATCCATCAAAAAAAAGAAATAAAAGGTTATTTTGATGCCTTTTAATAAACAGACATCTAGCGTGTTAACCTCAGCCTACCATGAAGAGAACACATCGGCCATCGACTATCCTGCATAGCGACTTGATTAAGAAGGAAAGTGAATGCTCAATTCAAGCTGCTCTCTGGAAAACGAAGCCGTTCTTGATGTAATAATGTACATAGGTGTCTACTTTAACAACAGACCTTATAATTAACTAAAACCTCGGGAAATGAGTTTGTACAGTCAATTCTCAGCTTCCTGTCTCATTCGCGGTTGGTATCCACCAATCAAATGGGTTCCAACAGTCCTAACTCCTCTGGAGATACAGCAAGTGAAAGTCCTAATTACTATTGTTGTTTCATAGCTTAAACCACGAGCGTTCTAATTGTCCGTACCTCCCACTTTCATTGTTTCCAAACTGCAGTAGGAGTTTCCCTTGAATTTCTTAACCTACAGGTGGCTTTTAACGTGTTTTTTCCTCTCTCCTCCAGCTGCGTTTTGCCTTCTTCATTTATTAACAATCCTGAGACACAGAGTCAAACCTAATGAAGCAGTCAAAATTGCTACTCAGGAATGAATGCAGACTTGGGTAGTTTTATCAAAAAATAAAAAGCAAGTCTTAAAATTATTAAAAATCTCAATAGGCATAATCCGTGTTTGTCAGCTTTCAGAGGAATGTAATTATTTCTTTTTCTTTCGCAATTTGATGACAAGGTCCTAGGAAGTTCTATAGGAAAATTATAGAACTACTTAAAAGAAGTGACTGGGAAGAAAAGTGTTACACTATGAAGCGTTGTTCTTCTCCTGCCACGATTCTTAATTAAGACAGTAATGAATAATGAATAAAAATGAGATAACTGCTATTTCAAAAAAAATTGATGGCTTTTGATTGCTGCTGCAGCTCTAGGATATCAAGTGTTTCAAATGCTAACCTTTTAAGACAAAAGCTGACGTGAACTCCCCATTTCATGCACTTAAATGTTTACCAAGTTACATAATCAAGTTCTGTGTTCTAACTAGAAGGTATCTCTGAAAGAGACCCTTTGAAGAGTTCTTCAGGACCGTTAGCCAGCCAACAGCAGTACATCTCTTAACTTTGTACAGTACAGACATTTGTGAAGTCGGTCTTCCGAAAAGCCGGGTTTTTTGTCCAATTGGTTCCTGCCCAAAGCGCAACGTCCGGTAAGTAGTACGGAAATAACTATAGACTTTTTCAACTATATTTGAGCGGACGCTTCCCGAATTTCCTGACTTTAGCCTTTGTTTAATTACTATAAACGCGTACAGACTCCTTGAAACAATACCAGCACTGATAACAATCTGATATCTAATTTTGCCAATTAGGCTGTTTCGCATAATACTACTAAAGTTGACAGTTCAGTAAAGGACAATTTTTATGCTTTTCTAGATGATTTTATATCACCGTTGCTTCTTTTATTTCTACAATCACATTTCTGAGAATGTTAGCAGAACGAATACCGCACAGATATAAACTATTGACAGGATCCTTACTCTCAGTTAAAGCTAAGTTACATGGTCGAACAACTTTTCTCCTGCAAGGATTGTAAAAGAACATTTCACAAATGTTATGCTGCTAGAATTGCTGTTGTACGCAATGTATTCACAGCAAAATAAAATCTTCGTTTAAAGTGAAGTTGCACGAAGTTTGGACCTTGGAAAACACACAGCGGGAAAATGTTTCCACGAGGAAAACAATGGCATTAGGGCAAACGAGTCAAAGTACTGATGTCCTTTTACTTTGGATCAAGAAATGTTCATGTCAGCCTGCATTTAGACAAAGTTGGGTGGAGAGCCTACGATTTTGGCAATTTAGAATAAATTGGGCGCTAAGGATTGACTTCTTGAGCCGTGCGTGTATGGGGAGGCTCCGATTCAGCGTTGATAATATGTACAGCAATACTAATTTCGAATGAAATACGTCACTTTGGATCTGGAAAACCTTAGCTTCCTAGAGGCCTAATTAGATATCTTGGGAAGAAATGCATAGATAAGCAAGTATAGAAATAAGTCCTACTAATTCTTAGTACTTTGAGTTGATATTCATATTCTAGCAATTGCCTGTTAATACATTAATAGTATTAACTATTGAATTTCTTTTTCATATCGCATCTTAAAAACTCAATTTCTCAGTTTACATTTCTACTTGTTTGATGCTTTAGTTGTACCTCATTATGGAGAACAAGAGGACGTTGAACATTTTCTAGTTGATCATTTTAACGTCTGTCTATGGCTCAATCGATGCTCGCCTCAAGTTACACGTACTTTTGTCCATTTTATGATTCTTAAACTATGTTGTCCCTGCTACGAGGAAACGATTTGAAACTAAAGGGAGTTTGAAAAATGTTGTATTTGGTAACGGAAATTTTAGGTAGATGGAGTACTGGCAGCAATAAAAAAATACCCGACCGCATAAAGACTATTTCTGGCTATCTTTGTAGTGTTTGCTAAGAGTAGAGGAACTGCTTGCATAGTTGTTTAGGTAAAGACTCTTATAAAGAGATGATGTTGTGATGGAACACTCGTGTCATCAGTAACGACCAGTTAGTTCAAGATGGTTGTTAAAATGCTTTTATTTCAATAACAAACTTCCAATGCTAAGATACAGATGTCCAGCTTTCTATCCGCTTTGTAAATGGCTGTTTAATGGAGTACTTTGCCATACATAGCAAACGTGGTTATTTAATGAACAATTCTGAACTGTAGTTTGTTATTTTGCCTGGTCATACAAAATAAAAACACAAATTTTGTACCATCTACAAGCTTTTTTTACATAGTTTCTCATCAAATTAGTGAATAGGTAATAATCTGCATTCTAGGCCAAATTCATCATCCGTATGGTAGCTGAAGTGAAGAAAAGGTTTGAAGGAAAAATTTACAAAGTCGAAAATTTAGCAAATCTCTTTCCCTACAATTCACAACGTACCGTTGATTTTAGAATTTTATTCTTCCTGGTCGGATTTAAGCTTTAGTAAAGTTTGTATTTGATATTTACTACTTTTAAGATCAGTAGTTTATTTTTTTCTTAGCAAGGATTTGAATTTATAATGCAATAACAATGATAACAATTGCTCCTGGAATATTATTCCAAACGTAAGTGGACGAACGTCTTGGTTAAACTGTTTAAGATTGTTTACAGATTTATCAACATTGAGCTCAAAATAATATCAATATAAGCTTTCATTCTTATTCAAGTTCTTTTATTACCTCCTTATAGCAAGTTAGCTGAACCTTTACATGTTACGTAGTTATTGTTGTTGTAGCCAGATAATTATGATATTTTGTACCTGGCCTTTTGTTTGTTTGTTTAATAAAATAATAATAATTAATAATATACGTTGTTTATTCAACGTTAAAACGTGCTTCAGAATTTCAAAATCTGGCAGGCCGAAAAATAAATTCTTGTGTAAAGTATCGACTTATACGGACATGTAAAACAAAAACATTTATGTTACATCGTTTTATGAATTGTCAATTCTCAAGAGTCATTTTCTAAGGAAAAGCAGATACATCCACAGACTCAAACTCAAACAGTGCACTCAGACCGTGCAGATTTTATCACAAATGCTAAAATTAAAAGTAATCAAAGAAAAATTGGTAATTCATTGAACTCTAAAAAGGCCAGTTAGTGTCTATAGCCCTCCATTACAGACGTTTCTAATGCCTTTAAGGCTACAATAGCAAAGCAACTCGTTAAAAGTTTTAATTTAAAAGGCCCAACCAATACTCTCCAACTAAACGTTTATTTGCCTATAGAGAAATCTTATGTTAATGCCAGGTGAAATTGTCTTTTATATTGTAATGTACACTTAAACTTTAAATACTCGACCCTTTTCGTTACTATTATTCTTTGTTTCTAAAGAGGTGGACTTGTTTTTCATCACTTTTTATTAGGTTAAAGAATAAAGGCAATTCTTTAACAAAAGGAGATAAGATGATAGATAAACCCTGCATTCATTTTGCACAGTCTCTTTCATACTTGCTGTTAGTAATTACGTTCTTTGTTAGAGGCCACAGCTGAAGGCAACAGTTAATTAGAGTGTATAGTTACAACTATTGCAATCAGTAATAGGGTCCATCAGTTTAACTGCATATGCTAAATGCATACCACTGGGAGCATTAACAAGTTCTGTTTAGTCCATCTCAAAACCACACGAAACTTAAATTCAATTAGAGTTTACGTGTGGGTCACATCTTAAGTTAAAGAAGTTTAAATCAGCCGAGATCAAGAAGAGCATCTACTATTGGTAATATAGACTAATTTTTACCATCTTATTTTATCCCAATCTGATAACTGTACAAGATAGTTACAATTTTACCCTCTATATAATATGTTAGTGATGGCCACATATAAATACAGATTTGCTGATAGCAAATGTGAATAAGAAGGGCAAAATATTTATTGCCAATGCTATCTTTAAAGAGACTTGATATTGTTAATTTACTCTTCTCAAGTTTCAATTTTAATTGAACTCTTTATAACGTAATAGCACTACTTCAATGTTTCCTGCAGTTGCACACCCATTAATTGACTTTGTCGTTTTATTATTATACAAATGGTGGGGTAAGAGGCATTCAGTTGAAGAACCTATATTAATGATAAGCTAAAGTTTAAGCTGTAAGGTCATATTTTACAGCATTCAGTAGAAAGGAAGAGAAACAGTGTTGTGACGAACACAGCACATTCCTAGGTTCAACTTTTACAGCTACCTTTATATTGTTGTAGGCTGTAACGTTATTTATAGCTTAAGAGAGAGTATGCTTTGCTTCTTTACGTTAATTGATTAAAATTATTTGATCATTCATTCTTTTTTAATTTACCATATTTATTATGATATCGGTATTGTGTTCCCACTGACATTAATAGGTACATTATCAAGGTTCTTAACAACCGAGTCTGATTTATAGGGATGCCAAACTTCTGAATTGATCTTTTCAGTAATATTTCCTTTCTTTATAAAGCAACAGTGTTATTTAAAAGTATAAATAATAATAAATACCAACCAACTATATTTGGGGAGTGTGTATATTGAATGTAGTAGTGGATGTACTCTTATTAATCAGTTTATCCTCTTTTAAAAATGCTGAATATGGAGTTTTATATGTTATGTCAGTTCTAAGAGATTAACGAAAGTGACTTTACATTTCTTAGATAAGGTAAGTAAATACAAAACACCGCTAGCTGGAAATGAAAGCATAGAGATACTGACGGTGTCACTGGCTTCCAAAATTTCTCTTCCTGAAGAGATTTTGTCGACCTATTTATAGTTTTACAAATGCAGGGTGGAACTTGATTGAAGAATTTTTGATATAATCGTTTCTAATCATTACTTTATTATCATAGTAGGATACATATACATGTGGTACATACATAGTGTAATTTAATTAATGCCCACCATCACATATATAACCCTTTTATCTAAAATTTTCTCTCTTATAAAACCTGAAAGAATTCTGATAAACCTGAGTATAATTAATCTTGTTGTCAATCAAAGATGGGTTTACCAAATTTTGAAAAATGTATTTCTATGAAGTACTGACAAGGTTCTTTAAGGTAGCAAGTATTTTAGGTTTGTATAAATATGTTTTGAGTGCACTGTTAATGCAATAAAAAATTGAGATAATAATGTAAAGTAGAGATGGTAGAAGGAGTAGAAATGCAAATACAGCTCGGGAAATGAATTTTCTGGTGACATATTTTTGTTTTAAAATTTTTAAAATTTTTTTTTGATTGGTTAAAATTTTACATACTTTTCAAGTTTGTTGAGGATATAAAGCCTATTTAAATAAATGTAGTTACTCGAATTTATAATGTTATTCTTGGCAAAATGATAATAATAATATTAAAAGATAAAGTATTTTAAGAAGTAGCTCAAAAATTAAAGGAACACTCGAGTAGGAAGGCCTATTTTTAGACACAGTATTACATTTAAACTATCAAGTATGTTTTATGCATACGAATGAAGCCTATGTTAACAAAAGCAATTTAATTCACAAAACTTAACTAAAACATTGTTTTTAATATTATCATTAAAAGTAAACTAAAAAATCAATACTTTAATATCTTAATCATTTTAAACTCTACGTTTTGAAAAGACACCAGAGAGAAATTCAAAAGTAAGTCGCCAAGGCCATGATTACAAATCCTTTCTTTTGAAATCGTTAAACTCTACAGCAAACTTAGAACGGAGAATCTTTACTTTTGTATTAGGTTAACCTCTCTTGTTGTTGTTAAGGTACTTACGTTGCAGAAAGTTTTTCCATAAAATGTATGTTGATAGATATATCATTATTATTGGGCCTATGAGTCAAAATACATGATAAATCACTATTTTAACAATATTAAACACTTACATCTAAAGAGTTACTCTTTTAAACTGTTGACATCAATGATTTCGTACGATGAGAAAATACTTGCACATACTTCCTCTTTACACATTTTTAAGAATCAAGAACATCGCCACAGTTGGCTGAAATGGAGTGACAAGATTTGATGTATAGAAGGAAGGGATAATTTATCATTTTTAGTTTAAAAAATTGATTACGATTGCCTTTGTCTTTATGTGTTGAGAAATGGAATGTCTTGTTTAGGTATGTTGTCTTAAAATGTAAATAAACCTATTAAAAATTGCTTTTTTTACGAAAGATGATTAATGACAATTACAGGTTTGTGGAACTTGAATTTAGTGCGTATGGTAAGTTGGTAATAGTTTAGAAATGTGATCAAAATTTGATATCGCTTGATGTCGTGGACAAAAAAACTATTATTATTATTATTATCATAATTAGCAACGGGTATACCTATTGTAGCAAATACAGGGAAATATATTGAAGAAGTTATCATTATCAAGTTAAGGGAAATAGTGTAGCCGTTGTAGAGCCAACCCTCTTGTATGAAAAATATTCTCACGAGAGTATAAAGTGGCCAATTACAAATAGATTCAAAGCGATATCAACGACTGGAGCAAAATTAGAAAAATAAACTCTAAGAGTTTTTTGTTAAACTTATTAAAGGAACATTAACTGGAATGCAATCGAATGCAATCGTATGCAATCGTATCATTAACATGACATTGATAATCGATCCTCAAAATATATATTTCGTACAAGGCAGAAGGAGCAGATTTGCCAGCTGAGCTTGTATTACAATTGAATAACCCTGTTTTTTAAATATATATCTTATTTCAATTTTGTTTAATTATGTTGTTTATGCATATTTTTATCCATCTATATGTACATACATACATACATATAAATATATATATATATATATATATATATGTATGTATTATTTGAACGAAAATAGAGACTACATAGAAGGAAATGTAAGATGACAAGGCC
>JAAAKL020011746.1:0-13465 GCA_010016065.2 Carybdea cf. marsupialis auct. non (Linnaeus, 1758) | reverse complement strand
CAGACTTATTTCATAAGCCTACGGACAAACACCAGTATCTACACTCGACGTCTTGCCACCCCTTCCACATGAAGAAGCCTATAGCATACAGCCAAGCGCTTAGGGTGAGACGCATATGTTCTTCGAATGTGCGAGCAGAGTTTCATCTTTCCCATCTTTGTAAGTGGTTTAAAGACGGGCGATGCAGGACGGACATAGGCAGGATCAAATTGAAAAAGAATTGAAAATTACAGTCGTTCAAATGCATAATCTCTATACTGACATCTGTGTCATCTGGGAATGACTTTAAACATGCATTGGAGTACGCGGGAATATATGCGGGAAACATATTCATAAAAAAATGATCACCGGTCAAAAATGCCCGAATGGGACGCTTTGCAATGTGTATTCATTAAGAACATCCGCTTTCAACAGAGAGCACTAAATCGTGTATTTGCTACTCAAAAGACCGTAAGCACATTAATGTAATTGATTTAGTACTACCTACCTGCCGTTAGAAGACGTAGAAACTGCTATATGCACCTTCTGTGGTTTCCGATCATGGCCTATGCACTTGTAAATCATAAGTCGGGTTGAATGGAAACGCTAAGCACGCAGTTTATCTAATGAAAAGACATTGAAATAATCTGCGATGGTAGCATGCTGTAGAGCAAAAATAAGAGTAAAAGCAAAGATTTTCTTCAGTTGAAAACAGTGTTCCTCTCCAATTTGAGAATCCCTGCTATAGTCTCTTAGGAAGTAAGATACAATCAAGATAGAGCAAGAAAAGACAGCATAGATATCACATACAACCGTTTTAATCAATCGGTAAAGAAGAGGTGCTGAAGAGATAAACGAGACAGGTTTGAGAAGAACCCAAAGAAGCAGTAAGGCAAAATGGCATGGGAACCCTTAAGGATTGATGTGATCTTAGAAGAAACTACAAGGCCGGAAGGCTAACACGGGCTCAAGAGATTTTCTTACGTTTGGTGGCAATAGACATGATTTTGAAACTATCCAGACTGATCCACCAATGTTGGGAGGACGGGCACTTGTCCATTGACTGGAAACAAGGAGCTATTATTAAAGTCGCGAATAAGGGCAACCTAGTGGACAGTAACAAGTGGAGTAGAATCACAATGCCATCAATCTCTTAGATAAATTTTAAAGAAGTCACAAAATTCCTCCCACAGAATGTTGAGGAGGTTGAACACGCATTAACAGAAAAAGCCAAAGGTCATCAAACTTGATATCGACAGATAGGCAACTTCATTCAACGTTAACCAAAAGGAGATGTTTCAAATCGAACACTCTATGTAACTGCAATGCTCCTCGAGGAAAGGTGGTAACACTCAGCTGGAAATCACGTAATCACATGCAGCATTGTGGGGGTGGTGGGGTGGGGAGTGGAATCAACAGGATGGACATCAAGCTTCTTTTTTATTATTATTATTATTTCGCTGCTACATGCACCTGTGAAACATGGAAACACCTCAAAGAAAGATTCTATTGCAACAAAACACTTCCTATCATAAGTATTTGGGACAGGTCGTGGAGTTCATGGAAGAAGATCGAGTGAGAAATGAAGAGGATCTTCGGAGAGCAAGGCCGCGCCCCATCCCTAAAGTTCGCCACAGAGCGCTAGTTTTGCTTAGAATATCCTACGCGTTCCAGAATATCGTTCATTTAAAACAGTGATGACATGCACAACAGAATGGGTGAGAAAGGGGTTGACAAAAATGACCTCCCGGAGGCCACTCCAACGTTATCCAGAGACAATACATGTACCTGTGACAACACAATCACTAGCTACAAATCCATTTTAAGAATTGAACAGTTACTAGAGCAATAGAAAGTATGTCACCACCACGATTTGAATTATTTCGATAAGTTATGATTTTTGACGAAGCTATCTTATAAGTGAACTACCTACATTGTACAATACTAACAAAAGTGTTAAAAACAGAACTGTACAACCGACATCGTCTCATGCAAACTTTTAAATTAATTTACAACCAGGAAAAATGCATCAGGAATTTGAACAGACTGGCTAACGGCTTGAAGATTATCCAACTATCAAAACCTAAACATGACTATCAAATTCCACCTGAACTATTTGCAGCGGTTTCTGGTGGATCAGAATTAGAGAATAGCTGACAACAGCGGCCACATACTCTTAACATGATCCTTGGTCGAAGAAATTTGCTTCATTCTTTTGTCTAAACCTAATGCAAAAATAACCATGGTCTGTAAACTGTTCTCTTAAGGATTCTTACAAAATTTACTATTTTATAATACCAATGCTTTTCTTGAATATTAAGACTGAAATTACTAGAATGTATCTTTCCTACATACTATCTATGAGAGCAGTTTACTAAACATGCCTATTTTGCGCTAGGCCTTGAAAATAGTCCAGCGAAAAGCTTCGGCCAGTTAATATGTTTCAAATATGTGTCCGTCATTATCAGCTATTCTCGAAGATCAACCTGGTCTGTTCACGAATGGAGCAATAGGTACACTGGACAGGAGGGGGAAATGGGACTGTCTTCCAAGTTTCTGGAAAGTCAAAATACGGGCAAAATTGATCTCCAATATTCAAATAGAAACTGAAAAACTAATATCCAAAATAACCTTATTCAGCTACTTTGTTGAAGAAATGTCTAACTTAAAACTAAAAATCCACATTCACCCAAATATGTCAGATTTACAATTTGGCCAAAACCTTGTGCGACCCTAAATTGAAATGTTCCCATACTCCTATCAATGAAGTTCATGGCAAACAGACTCCACCCTCACAAATCTAGCATTTGTGGGCATCGAGACGCCAATAGACAAAAGACACTCCACAAATTTTACAATCAGTCACAAGGTAAGTTGAAACATGAAGAAAGAACCATTGTTCTCTTTGTGTCCCTTTGTAATTATGCATAATAATGCAGGTTATGTACACCTCACAAATTGTCATGTGACCAAGATTTCAAAATTCCTAAAACGAATTCAAAAGTTTCTGGTGATACACTTAAAACCTGTGCAATGTAGTCTAAAGTAATTGCATTTACGTTTTTCGTTCTGACATCAGTGCTACCCATAACATCTGGCGACAACCCCATTCTTCAATAATTCTACTGCACCAATGTCCGAGAAGTAATCTTTCTCACGTGTACTTATATCATTCACGTGTCATGAAAATTTTATACACACTTTCTCTTCACCCTAGTTGATTACATAATTTGAGAACCACATAAAACTAAGACTGATCTTGAAATGGTCAATAGCTCCTACATTAAATACTTAGGTATGCTTCCCCAACAAATTTAAATATGTCAATAACAGTCTAATGCCAAAAGTCTTCACCTCAGATAGAGATGTTATGGGAAACAAATTTCAACTCAATTCTATTACAGGCTCTTTGAATAGAAATATTTTACCATGTTTACACAAGCGTCAAATCAAACAATTGCAGCCACATCTATTCAAGCTAACATAATTTCTGTAAATATAACTGGTGTGAAGGGCTATTAACAAATACTTGTATATACAAGATCCAATCCTAACTACTCTCAGGTGCTTGATTCAAGAGTGGGTCATAATGAAAGGGGTTGCAAAATTTCTTGAAAGCTAGTAAACAGGGCCTCAAATAAACAGAAGGGAGTTCAGAATTTTAATATTTGACTTGGGTCTGGAGGTTACTCAAATCATAAGAAATTGGCGAAAAATGAAGAAAACATTACTCTAGTCAACAACACAGATTCACATCTGTATGAGGCAAATGTGAGTTGAAAGGAGTAAAATACATATAATAATAAAATCTTAAGTTATTTTAGTCTCACAATATGGAATCACTGCATACATATACATATATATAAATATATGTCGTATATATACCACCAACTGCAAAAATTAAGTAGTTTAAGCTATTTACCAAAATTTTCGATAAAAGATGAATTTTTCTGAAATTTTATACTATGCCAAGAAATAAATACATACCACATAGGCAAAAATTTATTGTGAGGATTATTTTGGAAAAGTTTTGTAAAATAGGGGTATATTTGTTTCAGAAAAATAACACATGATTTCTTTGTCACATTCTTCAACATATATTGAGAGCGGGTACATAAACTTTTTTTCGCAATGTGCTATGTATGTTGATAGCAAAATGTTGTGGAAAAGAACAAAAACCAAGGGTTAATAGTGCTCGCAGTGTTTTAAAGTGTGATAAGAAGTAAATATATATCTATGTATACAACTGAGAGACTGGTTCAAAATCAAATAATCTTGAATCAAATTAAAATTTGGACTGATAAGGTTGGGAATAAGTTAATGCCCAAACTATTCTGTGCTAAATATGTGGTAAATAATGTATGCAGTCATCCCAATAAAGTTTCTGGGATATCAAACAGAGTTGGCAAGCATGCAAAGCAATATAAGGGTCTATCATAGAGCATACTTTAACAACAGCACTGTAGCTTTGGTTCAGCACAAAATAGATATTCCACCATTACAACTAAAACATCCTAACTAATGTCATATGTTACTGATACGCAGTATACCTTTGTCTTTAAGACCAATACTCTTTCCGGTACTGAAAATGTATACATATTAAAAATGAATTTTTAATTCTTGTTCATTTCTTCTGCATCCCTATTATGTTGCATGTTCCTTTAAAAGCATCTTATACCCATGACAACCAAAACAAAAACCAGTATAGTGATCATACTACTATCTGTTAAAAGGAAGTTGACAACTAAACTCAATAACCTAGCATAAAAATGTAAAAAGCTTAACCCTAAATTTCTATATTATCAATTCAATACTTCACTGGAATTTCTACTTGAATCTACAAGAAAGGTTTGTAATCACAGAAATATCCTGCAAATGATGTTAAGAACAATTCGATATAGTTACTCTTGATCAAAGCCTGGTTTTACAGATTTTTTGAAATTTTTCACCATGGATGGTGTCAAGGAGTTTTGGAAAAAACATACAGTCCTCATTAATTAGGTTCCCTATCTCATAATTTCTTTATGCATCTTAATCAATGGTAGTTGATAAAGAAGAGAGTAAGTATTATAAACCTGAATTAAGCATATAACAAGAGCAGGATCTGTCAGTATGACAAAATATGACACAAAGTTGTATGCTTAATTTGCTCCTACAGATGACAGATTTTTATGATGTTGATTCCTTAACCTGTCAATATCAATTTAAAACAAATGTTGCACTGGGTACATCTAGCAGTGATGTTTAAAGGAAGGAAATCAACACAATCATCTTAGAAATCTCATCCTGCAACATTCATCTGGGATTTAAAATGCCACAGGACAAGAATGTGTGGTAACAAAAATAATTTTGCCATTCCTTTATTACCGCTGCTAATTAACATAAAGGAGTCCTCTGCCTTGCTACACAGAGCACTTTAGCTTTTATATCAATAGGTGTCGGGGACACTAAAACAATAAAGTATACTAAAATCATACTCTAAATCTTCATACATCACCATATATCATATCAAAATATCTAAAAAATTTCCCTTCCTGTGGCAAAATGGCTCAATCACAATGCTTTCCTTAGAATGAAAGTCACTATGTTTCACAGCATATAAACACTGAATTGTTAAAGAATTATCATGTGGTTACCATGTTTTGCTTGAATTCCTTAAGCCCATTAAGAAAAATCTTCTTAGTTTGTTCTAACATATCTTGGTAAAACTTCATGTCTGCTTCTTTAGACTTCAATGTTGAATCCAGTGCCTCCTTTAATGCATCATTTGTATCTATTTGAATACCTAATCTAGTTTCAAGGTCTTCAATTTCAGCTATATAGTTCTTTTGTGATTTTTTTGAGTCTGTAGAACTGGCAGTGCTTCCTTTCTGACTTCCACGTGGCCTAACATTGCCAGAAAAGCCTGAAGCAGATTTTAAATTAGTGCTCTGGAGGCGCTCTACTTGTTTCTCTAATTTTGCATTTCTTCTTTTTGTTTCTATAAGTTCCTCCTTCATCTTTAGAGAATTTTGATTAGAGTCGTCTATCTTTCGTTCAAGAACTTGAACCAGTCCTAGCAACCTATCTCTTTCAACCTCTGCTACTTGCTGAAAAGATTTGATCTCTTGCAGTTTTGTTTTGTACTCATTAACTTCATCCACATTACTGGTACCACTTTGTTCACTACCACTACTATGGATGCTATTCCCAGTCCCTCTTCTTGACTGCATCAGTTGTTGTTCATGTTTGCTTTTTCCTCTGGCAGAGATCTTTCCTTGCCTGCCTTTCCCATGAAATGCTTGGATTTCTGCTTCAAGTTCTTCCACCTTTGCTTGTTGGCTTTTAACTTGTTCTTGTAGTGTTGAAACTAGTGTCTCATCTTGTTTAGGTTTACATACAACATTTTTCTGTCCATCTCCTTTATTCTTCAACTTTTCATTTTGTTCCTTAAGTTTTGATTGTTCTAAAAGCAACACTGAGATTAGCTCATCATCATGCTTTCCTTTATCTTTCAAAGTTGTCATTTGTGACTTCAGGCCTTTAAGTTCTATACTCAAAACATTATTTCTTGCTTTTGCTGCATCAAACTTTTCTTTGATTTTCTTGAATTCCTTCTCCAAATTTTCCAGATCTGACTGTTGTTTGTCCACAACATCCTTTCTTTCTAATTCAATCTTTTTGAGCAGGGCTTTGTACTTTTCTTCATGAACTGAAGATGAAATACTACCCATACTTGAGAATGATGCAGCTGATGAAGACAATGACCGTGGTTGTTGTAACTGGCCAACTTTTACCTGTAATTCTGAGACTTTATTCTGCAACTGAATAATCTGTTGTTGCCTCCCTTTCCAATTACTTGAGCCACCTAGAAGTGACTGAATGGAAATACCTTCACCAACTTCTTTTACAATAACCTTATGTGCTACTTTCAGTTCTTCTTTTAGATTGTCAACTTGAACTCTCATGTCACTCAATTTGTTCAAGGATTGAGCTAGCTTCTCTTGAAGTTGCTTGCAATCACCATCTGCCTGAATTTCATCTTTAAGTTGCAAATTTTCTTGCCTACTGATTTCTGCTGATCCATTTTGCATGCTCATCTCCAGGCTTCTTACCTTCTTTTCTAACTGACTACACTTACTCCTCTCTTTTTCAACCTCTACATTTAATTCTCTATTTTTCTTCGACAGTTCGATAATCTTTTTCGCAGCTCCGTCGGCACCAACACTTTGCCCTGTCAGTTCTTTTTTCTCCTCTTGCCATCTTCGTTTCGTGATTTTCAACTCTTCCTCCCTTTCTTTAAGAAGTTTATAGAGACGACCATTTTCGTCAGTTAACTCCCTGACCTGCTCGCGCAAATCAATCAGTTCGCTGCCGGAATGTTCACTATGGCCTTGGTTACATGTGTCATTCAATTGCAATTCCAAATTTTCGATTTCTTCTGAAGCCCACAAAGAATCACTGACTGCATCATTGCTTCCTAAACGACTATTTTGTCCAAATTTTGTCTCCTCTCGAGCTTTTAGCTCGCTCCTTCGCTGAAGTTTCTGTCGCTGCTGTTCCTGCAACAGATTGAACTGTGCCTTTAAGGAGTCGTTATCCATCGTGGTATGATTAGGGTGGCGCTCCTGATAATTCCCTTTTTCAATTCCTTCACGCACGCATCGTAATACCTGGCTAAGGGCAATGGTATTTCAATCAGTAGGTTTTCCAAACAAAATGAAAACAACCTTTTGCCATACGACCGGTTCTAAAGCACTTGAAAGCTTATATTACTTGAATAAGCTTGGACTCCACTCGAGAAGCGTCTGGCAAATATTCGTTGCTGCTATGACTTGTAATCAGCAATAAAAACTAAGTAACGTCTAGAAAACATCAAAAGCTCCAAGTTAACATTTCCATTGCCGCGTTTTCAATGTTTCCAACGGTGAGGTACCAAAACAGAACTACGCGGGCGAGTACTGCCGACATTTAAAATCGCATCCTTTCAACTGTGATTATATTATTTTTTCTAAGAATCGCTAAACGAGACTAATACTGATTATGACAGATTTCTAATAAAATCTATTTTAAAAGATGCTTTTCTAGGATTTCGAGCGGAAGGACAGCAAAATCTCGATCTGGGAATGAGATTCATTTAAGAGAAATTAGTCATTTTCAAGTTTCTGTCCTTTTCAAACTTGTTGATGCCCTGAGAGTGGATCTACCACGCAATACTACAACTAAAATCAACATAAACCACAGTCTGAGTAAGCGCCATGGGAAAGAAGAAGGATACTAAGGAAACTAAACAGGCTGAGTCGTTTTTTGAGGATGAAGATGAAGACAAAGAAGAGGATGCTGAAGAGAAAGTAACAAAGAAGAAAAAGGACAAGGGTGCCGGGAAAGCAGGTTAGCGACCCCTGAAATTAAGATCATGGTATTACTAATATCGTGGGTAGCCTATCATTATTTAATAAAGTCATACGCCATTTAATGATTAGGCCGCTCCTGGTCTTCAGCATTAGAGGCCTATCCGATCGAATTTTTTAAAGATAGAAATACAACAGAAGCACAGGAGATACAAACATCAATGCTCTAGCATCATTTCTTTGATGCCTTGAAATTTTCTGTTTATATCGTAGTCATCATCATAGCATAATAGCCAGAAGTCTTGAGTCGTGACAATGTATCGGTACCATGCATGTCATATGAGGTCATTCATTCAAAGATTGCACCATCATGGCGTTATGGGTTACTATTTTATTCGAAAGGTTCGCTAGTGGTTCATAACAATAAAACTGCATGAAACAGTGAAAACATTTTAGTACTGAAAAGCTTTTTTCGTCTGACACTCCTTAGAGTAAAAATCGTCAGAATTGAGATTTAAAACAAATCAATAAAACTTTTACCAAACTGTGTCTTGAAAGTTGCGCTTGCCATGAAATTAAGGAACAGAAATTTTTTGTTGCCAATAAATACAAGGACAAGTAGCACAGCTTTGTATTTGTATGGTCTGTTATATTATAAAAAGAAATGTAATCGAAGAAACTTTTTATGATCTAATGACCATCATTGGATAGGACATGAAACTGAAGATAACTGATATTTATCTTTGCCCTTTTACCACTGCTTAGTAGTACTAGGGTTTTCCCTGTTGTATTGAGCATGCTAACAACAGTATCAATATGTGTTAGAATATGTATATACAAATATATAACCCCTTTTGTGCTCACTTAAGGTAAAAAGAAGTCAAATAAACTGGCAATGCTGAAAGAGGCAATTGATGCAGATGAGAATAATGATGCTGCTGATACAAATGACATAGAATCTCAAGATAAAGGAGCAAAATCAGGGAAAGGGAAGAGAAGGAAAGCTGGGGGTGATGGTAAGACTGTGAGAAATTCATACTATTCCTAGATATAGTGTGTTTTATGTTTTTCATCTTCTGTTTCCCAGGAAAGTAGAGTTGCCTTGCAGGCTTGGAAGTACCATAACATATAGATTTCTTATTTGTCTTGTTGATTTTAGTAAACCAGAGTGTCCATTCTCAAAAATTGCTATGTATACATAATGAAAAGGTGGGTATGTGTATGCACTATTGTAGGCCATATTTTGGGAATTGATATCATAGTCATATGGCAGTGGTAAGCATCTATCATGGCCCAAGATCTACATAAAGTTGTGCTTTAAGCTACATAAAGAGTGCTTATAAAGAGATTCAGATTTAAATTTATTTTGGCTAATAACCTCTTATCATTAGTTCAAGAGTCTCCTATCAGAGCAAGTAAGGAATGTATCAGCAGCACATCTACCATGGTTCCTGAGTGATAGTGTAAGATTACTGAGAAGAATATGTCAAACAAACTTTTTATTTATGCGTGCTTTACTCCTAGTACTTTTCTTAATTTTGGGACACCATGAAGATTATTTCCACAGTCAAGAAAGCACCTCACACTTCACACTGTATGATTTTGTAGGCAGTGCAACAACATCCTGGTATATGTTTTTCCAAGTGCGACCTTCCTTTTCTGCTTTATGTTTGAACAAGATCATTATCTTGGCATTTTTGATGTCTATTGGAAACACACATTGGCACTATCACTGAATACATAACAGCCCTCATGATTTAGGTTGGCATTCAGCACTCCCAGCCTAGAAGGTGACCTTGAGCATCCCCAAATTTTTGATGTGTGCCCTAATGTTTTCTATTGTCGAGATATTGTAGTTGTCTTGTGAATTAAGTGTTTGATATTGAACCTTGATATTGAAGTCAAAGCCCCAACAATAATGTTTCTATTGATGGTAGATATTTGACGTTTCAAGAGATACTTCTCCCATCTTCAGGCTGTTAAACTTGAGATTGTTTGCTGATTTACGTTGTTCGATTGTGGACTCCCGAGAAAGTAGGGATTGAACTTTGTTGGGTGCTGGAGCCATGCTGATTTTGTGTTTCTTGTATTTTCCCCAGTAGTGCTGGTAGCCATATGTGTGGTAGGTTGTAGGATATGTTATTGATGTAGTTTTGGTGTTGTAAGGAGTGGATTGTTTCTTTAACCTTTCTGGTTGTGGTATTGATTACTCTGTCCAGTATCTCACTATTTCCCCAGTCAAGGGTGTGGTAATTTTTCCAACAGTGTTCCGCGATCTCTTGGCTCTTTACTTCTCCTTTTTCAACTGCTTTCTTGTGTTCTTTTTCCCTCTGATGTAATGAACATTTGGACTCACAAATATATGTTGCTGGGCAGTCTTTGCATCTTAGTTTATAGATCATCAGACCAGATCCTTGATGCTATCTACACCTACATCTGGATATTCAAATATTCAACTGGCTAGCTTTCACTCTAAGTGATTTCCAATTTTTTCAAAAAGTTATGAAGAGGTTTGCAGTAGAAGTTGCAAGGACTCTCAATCTTATTTTGACCCTTTTAAGCCCTGTTGATTAGTACTGAATCTTTCATAAGTGCAGGTCAGTAAGCCATTTAAGCTTTTGACCAAGTTTTGACCATCTCCCTGAGTTTTTCTTTTGGACCTGATTGGAGGAAAATATAGTAACTTACTATATACATAAGATAACAACGTAAATAAAATTGCCTATAACTCAAGATTCCTATTTATCATGAGGTAATGCAGAAGTTTTGAATTTTGTTCAAGACCTAAGATGCTTCCCCAAAGCCATTATGGCATATTCTACCTGTCATAATATACCATCATAACACTGGGTATGTCACAGCCTTTTGTCATTCACTTAAAAAATGTAACATGTGTTAATGGTGGACATGAGAACCTTCTATCACATTGTAATACAATTTACTGATTTCTATATGTATGCATGCATTCTAATCGTATAAATGAATATGGTTGTTTTTGTTTTGGGGTGGTAAAAGTGTAGATTTGATAAGAGTGGGTATGTGAGCCCTCTCTCAGACCCCTTTACATGTGTACCATAGTTACTATTTTTGGTTACAGCTACTAAGCAAATGTTATCATTTTATTTTCAGGTGCACCGAAAAAGACTGAGGAAGTGACAGAAGCAGATTTAGACATGAGGGGACGATATGATTCTGACGATGAAATGGAAGAAGTTAGCAAAGAAATGGAAGGAGCTAGCATTTTGGAAAAGGGTGATGATGAGGATAATGAAAAAGGTAATGTCTATGGTGTTTAGATGTTATGAAGACATAGTAGTTTCTTTATCAGATGTTTATTTGAGGGTTATGATTTTTGAAGCTGCTTTGAGGTTTTGAATTATTGCTTGGTCAATAATTTAAAATGGTATGGTAAACTATTCCCTTATAAAGAGATCATCCATAAACAAAGCAAAATTCAATAACTTTCGTGCTTGATCCTGCTTGCAGTCAGAGGCATGGCTAAGGGTTGTGCTGGTTGTGGCTGCCACGACTTTAAAAATTGACAACATAGAAATAAAGAGACCAAGGAAATAAGGAAACATCAAAATGTAGTCATCAAAAAATATGATAACTTTTAAAACAGACTAATACGGTTTACTGTTACCAAATTGCGATAATAAATTTACCCAACCGCCCCCACCCCCCATTTGACTGACGGAAGTTGTTCGATACGTTTTCAATAACAGGAAACTCTTTATCACTTATGATGTTCATGCTTAACTTTTCTGCCAGAACAATAATGAAGATTTGTGCCATAATGCACGTGGGTACTGGCACCTGTTTCTAGTAACAGTAGACGAGCTCAGGCATCACTGGGCTGACATCATACTTGATTGTTTGGTTTTCAGATTGTCAAAATAGTAGTTGCTGTAGGAATTGATCGCCTGTCGCGTTGCTTTCAGACTCTCTTGCATTACAGAGATTCAAGGGAAAAGATTGATGTTAGAAGATCTACTAACGCCAGAATTATGGCTTAGGACAACGTCTCGAACATTTTGAACCTCGTGTTATAAGAAAAGGATCAGATATGTGGCAATGGGGGTCTCAATGGCCTTTTCTGTTTGCCTTGTTTGTTATTGAAACCAAGGACATCTAGTGCATGGACTGAGATTGGTTGTGAGAACATTAACAATACAAATTCATGACTGACCCTGTAGTCACCTTTAAGTGTACAAATCATGGAAGACCTTTGGCATTGTTTCCGAGCATTGGAGGATTTAGACTCTATGATGCCTGTGGCAAAAAGACAGGGAAATTGAACAACATTTCTAACAGATGACGAAGAACCGTCGAATTCTAAGGACATCCACAGAAGCTGTTCTGTATCTGAGGAGGCAGAAGTTTTGATTAAGAGGACATGATGAATACATGAACACTTGAAACAGGCAAAATTATAGAGTATTTACTTGAGTGTTTTGTATTTGAACATCATCTGCACAGGAACATAGAAATAGTGAGGGAAGGAGGAGGGCACACTGTTTTTTCTGATGTTACATGGGACTTATAATGTCTTGATGATGTAATTGAAGACAATCAAAGAAGGTATTGGAGAGTGTTTCTTCTTGAGCATTCGAGAGGATGAAATGACAAATGTTGCTCAGTCTAGTGTCAGAGTACACTTTGACAAAGGGGGCAATATCATGGAAGGGTTTGGGGGCTTTTGCATTGTGGGGTTCAATATAACTGCACATTTTTCTATTTCAGTTTCAAGTTGTAATGTTTATTGGGTGAAAATTTTGGGTGAGACAAAATTTACTGAGTGTGGGGCCTAACAAAATCCAAAATATTCCAAGCATCTCCCCCTCCCCCCTCTTGCTAGGGAGGCCAGAGTGCTGTAACATATTTAGCCCATCTGCTACTTACCATTGTTTTAAAGGATACTTAGACTTTCTAGATACCCTGGCATTCTATATACGTCATTAGACATTATGCATACAATGTTTTGTTGTAATTGCCATTAAGTGATTGATCTGATTTTCATACAAGTTTTTCTTGATGTAGATTAGTCAAGGTTTGGTCAAACAACAGAAAGTTGTTTTAGATAAGAATATGTGGATAATTCCTGCACATAATTTCATGCACATCTAAAGAAAAGCTATGTAGATTGCAGCACAGTG
>JAAAKL020011745.1:0-13465 GCA_010016065.2 Carybdea cf. marsupialis auct. non (Linnaeus, 1758) | reverse complement strand
TGGCGGACTTTCCCGCGCTATTTTAACTAATGGGGGCCAGTACTCGCGACTACACTTTTCGTAGTTGGAAACAATAGGAAGCTCGATCCAGTCTTTTTTAGAGATCAGTGGTTATACATACATCATGCAACCTCCCAGACTCGACACATATTCTTTGCTATTCAATTTAATACTCTGTTGGTGTTTTCATTAAGTTACAAAATCTATGAAACTTACGCGTAAGAATCTGACGGTACAACTGGCCGAAACTTCTTGAATTCACATGTAATGGTCTCAGCAATTCTTGCATGATCTTGCTGTTTTAGAAACACACCAATGACCATACCTAATTTAAAGAGAAGAACTTAGTGGCTTATCAACTAAGCGCGAATGACATATCAAGTGACAACATGCGTAGTACTTAGTCAATTCTAGAATGATGGCCTGTGCATGAAGGACCATACAATTAAACATGTATAGCGTAACCTGGGAAGCACTTAAAACTTGGGAAGGGAGCCCAGTAATGTCAAGGAATTTCTAGACTCAAGAAGTCAACTTGGGCCCCTTTAAAACAATTTGGACGCAGTGCCTCCCCTGTCCGCTTCGTGCTTTCGTGCAACTCCTGTAACGTCTGGTTGCTACGTCTATATATGTTTGCACATGTGTATCAAGGTACATGAATGTATCTTCTCTACAATTTTCTTTGCATTAATTAAGGAGCTCCATCACTGGATAGCAAACTGAATTTGAAACACAAACCAAAACACTTGCAAATATCTTTGTGTAAGAGTTACGCTTTTTGATTTCAGCCTTGATATTTCTTCGCTTCAAAATATACTGATTTAAGACGATACATTCTAAGGAAGAGTTTCCAAGGAATTTTCATTATACAGCTATATTATGTATTTAAGGAGAAATCTTAGTACTGGGCATTGATTGAATTTTCTCATAAAAATGTTTATACATATGTATGTTTATATAGAGCTGAAATAATAACATGGCTAAAATAGCTAAAATAGTTGGCTTTTGTCACAAGGTGTGAATTATTTTCTTATCCAGTCCGGATGAAATAGAGGTTAAATGCTATTACTTAAATTGAAAATCTGTAAAAAATTTGGAGTTTTCTTGTAGTAATCGGCCCGCAAAGCCGAACATCTTGAAGAATTCTTTGTCAGACGGCCGTTTGAAGGAAACCGTATCTTAAAACAGAGATGAAAGACCAGGAAAATACGTGTTTGGGAGTCCAAACGAACCTCTAGGTGCAGCAGCTATTAATGCTTCTCGTGTATCGGACTATTCTAGCACCAACTTCTATAACAAAGGCGTCGAGATTCATAACTTCTTCAGATCACTCTTCTTAACAGAGGAAAGAATCGAAGCAACCAACGAACCAATAAGTAGTCTAAATTAGTATATTTAGAGAGTATTCTTATAGTAGCGACTGACTGACTGACTGACAGACAGACATATTGGGTAAAAGGATGAATAGGTGAATAAGTAAATGGCGTAATAACTTGCCATCATCAAGGACTCCAAATAGTACAACTCCACCTTCTGAGTTTAAAAAGGCCGTTCCATATTTCCCTACCATCTGAAATGGAAAGAAGTGCAAATTGCTAGAACATTGCTAGATGTATGTCAACATGTAAGAAACAAAACTGTACTAAATTGAGTCCAAATAAAGCAAGCACTAATAGCTAAGAACAGAGGTAGATCGCTAGTGTGAGGTGCATGTATTGCTATCACTGTTTGTAAAAATGCCTGTACAGTAAAGAGTTGAGCACCGGTAGAAAGGCAGTCGAGGCAGCGGCTGCGGCTGCTACTTAAATCTAAGGTAGAATAAATATTCTTAAGAAGAAAGCACAAATTATAATCTGACCGTTATCTTCTAATTGCCTCTTCATGTATAGATAAATAACATTAAGACTCTAGCATTAAGTTATCGTTAAAAACACATCAACTTAGGAACTCGAGTACTTGAGGCGCTTGGACGTTCAGATTCTGATATGGCACTATATCTGAAGTGAAACTGTTGCATTCATTCCCAACATTTTGAAGCTTTAAGTGAAATTTCGAGATGTTTCCAAAGTACTTTACGACGTATTTAAAAGAACATATTACGGCATGTTGAAATTATATATTTCAAATATCAAAGCTCTTCAACAATTCATCATACTTATAATAAAAGCTGTTCTATTGATAATTTGTATAAATAACTCAAGTCAATTAAATCGTTCGACTGCAGTCAAGGGCGACCCGAAGGCTCCCTTTTCCTATGGCTTCTGCCGAAGACAGGGAGAGGCGCCATTCCTCTTCCTTGTGTTTCCCCAATTTGACCCTAGTATGAAGTGCTTCCCATTTGCTGACCCAGGAAGGATGACCCGCTGGGTTGGCGGCCAGCTTGATGACTCGGTTTACAAATTGATGACACAGGCAAATTTTCAAATCGCCCTGAGTTGGATGAATAACTACCGTTTCCATACTAGCTTGAGACAGTATTAGTTCAATGAGATTATGATCACAGTTCTTGCAGTTTGCTACCAAAGAATAGAGAAAAGACAGAAATGACAGGGGAGCTCGCATCCTTTATAATCTCTTGATAAGAGGATTTGATGCCGCAAGAAGCGCATAAGCCTCATTTTCATTATGAAACCACATTTAAAACTGCAAACGGTTTGCATTCTGTTTCAACTTCCGCGACGACGTGTGTGATATACTGACATCAGGGACGTGCCGTCAGTGAATGCAACGCATGCACTGCATGCCTTAAAAATTTCAAGAGATAACCTGTTACTTTCATATGTCCTTGCCTTTAACTTCTTCAGTTTCTTTGTAGAGCATCGTAAATTCAGGTTTAATTAAATACTGTCGTATCAACCCCGTCAAAATGCTTCTCCAATCTCAACACGTGGACGAAGTTTGTTAGCTGGGCGTCGCAGTTTCCCAAAAGTTCCCTACACCTCCTCAAAATAGCCCAAAACCTATGCTTCACGACGCCAACAGCTAAGTGAGTGGGAAGTTGTGCAACGAAGGCATGCAGAAAACTAGTTGCTTTCAGTTGTCATGGAAACAGTCCCTCGATGTTCAGTGATTGGTTAGTCTAACAATACATCTGGATGAAAGTGCTTACGTAATTCGACGTGAATGAAAGGCCAACGCATGCAATAACATTTCTGCTTTTCCGTTCTTTAGTTTCGTGGGGAAATGAGCTACTTTGTGCAAGAATAGTTGACTCAGCCTTTTCCCTCGCGGGATTTTCAGTCAAAGTTAAAAATAATCGAGAATAGTGGATCTCTAGAGAGGCTTAAGATTGATAAAAGTTGTATACAGGCAGGCAAAGAAGTTCATCGTCATTTTAACGAATCTATTTACAAATCTTTTAAGTGGGTATGTGGATGTCCGAGAGCGAATAAATTCTACTGTTGGCCTTGCTTGTTGTTTGATAGGGAGGGAGGTATATGGACAACCACCGGATATTCTGATTTGAATTATTTGCATACAGCAAGCAAGACGCATGAATGAAGTCATCAAGATTTGTCTGCCTTAATCGATTTACATGCATTTGGTAAGGTTCGTGTGGATACAAAACTAAGCGAACAGAGGGGCCTTGAAATTTCGAAACACAACCACAATTTGCGAAAGAATAGATCCTAGTGCGTTTAATTCGTGCTGTTTGTCACAGTTAAGTCACATGGGAAGTCATTTTAATGAGTTTGAAGGATATGAGAATCCAGAAGATGACGAAAACCCTTTCCAATTGAAGAGGACAAGAGTTGAATGCTTTGATATGCAAAGTGACAATCGAAGGTTGCGTTATGAGATCATTGACACCACCGTGCCCAGATTGTTCTACGATATAAAAACCTTAGTAATCTTATGTTCATTTGTCTACTTGACCCCAAACGATTCGAATTCTTCACTACTAACTTTCCATATGAGTTTTTCCTGCACTTTTCCTGATAACCCCTCCCCCCACCTCACTCAGAGACAGAATGCCCCCACTACCTTTTCCACAGGGTTAGGGCTACGATTACGGTTAGGGTGGGAAAAGGTGGTGGGGTTACTCTTTTTCAGTGCAGTTTTAAACAATAGTGGTGGGGGTATCTGGAAAAGTACCGTGTTTCCTTTCTCTTGAATCGGAGAACCCCATAATCTTTGACAAACATCGCCTGACTACTGAGCTAATGGTTGTGTATCGGTCGAAGTACTTCCAAGGCCTATCTACCTTAGAATTACTTCAAAGAATGACCGACTCAAGTGGCAAAGTTAGCTTCGAAGGTCGCTACAATTCCTTACTCAACCACTAGTATCGAAAGATCGTTCTCATCCTTACGAAGAATTACATCCTTCACACAAAACAACCAAAGCGACAATCGTCTGTAAAGTTCAGCGATGATTGCGATAGAGTAGGAACTGCCTCGCAAGTTAGGAAGTAAATCGAACTTCTACACTTTGGTTATAGAGTACTTCATACAAAAAGATAGAAGACTCGATTTTAGATACAGGTAGATTAGTTCCAGAATGAATCCTCATATGGGCTTTGTAACCTTATTCTGTTGATTAATAATCTTTCATATTGTTATGGTCACGCCCTTTTTTGTCTGCTGCATGCGTATTAAATTCAGTGACGGTATATGTTTACAAATATTTCTGTTTCAAAGTTGTAGGCCTAATAGTTTTCTCACGTTTTGTTATCAACATATATCATTTTGTATGCTTGCATCCAAAGGGGCCGCCAGGAGGCTATTGGGTTTCTAACCAGATCATGCTGCCCCTCATACTGTTAGTTGTTTGAGAGAAAAGTGAGTCTGAAAGTGTGAAATGAAAAAGAACATGAAACATGGACCTTTCTCACACAAGCTGACACTTGAAGAAACACAAAATGTCCAAGCACACCAAGTACGTCCGTCGTGATCAATGCTATGTCCTTTCGAATCCGGCTCTTCTTAAACGCGATTTAATGGTTTAAAGTACTTGAATATGTCGTGACGAGGTTAATAGCGCTTGTTTGAATTTCCAAGTGAAGGAAATCAATCAAGTAAAAGGCTAGGGTTTGGAAGTACTTTCCATAAAATTTTACTGCAAAATACGGGATAAAACGTTACAACGAACACATCCCAGCACCGAAATAATTCCACTGTGTTTTTAATCCCACTATTCTAATTATATTGCGATTCCCTATGTGGACAATACCCAATGAAATGGCACTGTAAACACCAGTTAAGTGCTTACGATTTGAGATAGTTGCCGAAGATTGCTCACATCTAGGCCTACATGAAAGTAAAAACAATATATAAGTGCTACTCTAAAAGCAACCTAGAAACAATTAAAACAACCTTCGTGTTAGTAGTAACGGAGTGTGACTCGTATGTTATTTGAATATCAAGTTGGTGTATTGATTGTTTTAAATTAGGAAGTAATGTGAGCATCGATGGTTATCCATCTAACGGATTGCACCGTTTACTTCCAACGTCGGGAGGCTACCAGGTGGAGGGGTTGAGTTGTCTGAACTTTGATTTTTCGTCTTGAAATTTTATTGTATGCACAAGAACTTCACACACATTCTCCCACAACCGTTACCAGTGTAACCGTGACAAGGAATGTTAACATAAGTCACTGAGGCCGGGTTTTAAGCGAGGTCGAGTTTTGGTGGTAATTGGAGGATTATTAAAAGTGTAAACGTACTGCAGTTTGCAGCTTCTGCGGCGTCATCTGCACAGAGTGAAGGCACGAGAGTTTGGTTCATTGGTTACGAAGTGTCTGAAAATAATACAGAAGGGATGAACTAAGTGGTCTGAAAGCGACGCATCGGGAAGACACAAGCGTACTCCTACAGGTTTAATACAAACATCTTAGCTCGTAAATAAGAGAGAGACTTCGTTTAAGTCACGTGTTTCTGGCAATAAGCTGCTTCCTATTCCTGCCAAGATTTTGCCGTTAAGCGCGCCCATTAACCTAGTAAAAGTACTTGCTTACAGTTTTAACAAGGAGCCACGGAATTTTGAAGTGTAAGTTTTACAGTAAACTTTCGACTTTCCTTCAACAAAACAACAGCGGCCAAGTACCATGGCAACTGGTCAAAAGAAACTGACTTCCACCATTGCAACTGGAGAAAAATAGTTGCTATTTGCGAAGAACACCTTATATAATGACAAATGACGAAAATCACATCAAGTAGATTGGGCTATGGCAACTTGCAGAAAACTGCTCCAAAACACCATGGAAAATGATGTAACTGCCTTCGGCCGCTACAACTGGCGTGAGTAGCTTACTCACAAACTTATATACAATTGGTCAGTCAAAACAAGACACAAAATTTTCTTAGGAAAGAGGGGGGGGGGCTAAAGCCAAAAATAGAGGTAGGGCATGGGCCACATATCTGTCACGTAACGGTCGTCGTCGTCGGCTTATTGTCCTAAAACAATAGGGCAAATCATTATAACACAATTTTCTCTACTGTTATCCAACAATAGAATCTATCTCACATCTTGAGAACGGAGGGCATATAAATCAGCAGTCTCCTTCGATGACGTAAGGGCACTGGAACTGAAGTACAGTACAAGTTTAAACATGGAGTGACTGGGGCCGATATGACAGAAAATTTCAACCATAAAGTTCTTCAAGTAGTTTTAGCGTTATAATTGTCATGTCAGAATTAAAAAGAGTAGTAAATGGCACCGCTGAGATTATGTGTGGTGTTAATGTGTTCGTGTACTCCTTAAATCTTAGGCTTATTACTAAAGACTGCGTGGCTAAGCATGACACAGTGTATAAGTACAGAGCTTGCGTCTATCAACACAGGCCTGCTCCCTTCGTGTACCCCTGAGAAATCTCGAGGCATTCCTCTGGGGTTAAGGCCCTTGTTAAGAACCACTGACACAAACAGTTGGGCGGTTGGTAATCATACAGAAGCACCCAAATCATTGTGCTACCATATGGTGTGCGAGAGATGCTTGAAAATGTCTCAACTGACTTATCCTCAAAGAAATTCACCTGCTCCTCTAACCCGGATCTGTAGCTATGAACAACGCATTAATCCAGCCTTGTTCGATGGCCCAAATGATCCAGGTCTCCAATAGTTACACTGCCACATGTAAGTTAGTTGCCAAGGAAAACCTGAAATCGGGCGTCCAAGAAGCACTGCTTTGCTGTATCTCAGTTTGTTATGTTGCCAGCGGCAACGTAGAAGCAACATAGTACATCTGCTCCAGTGTTCTCTCTCATTTGATAATCTCACCTTAATTAAATGAAAAGATCTAGTGCTCTCCGTCGCGTTCCTATTTGTTGAGTCATCTCACTTTAGAAACGGGTGATAATTTTTTCAAATCCGTAAATACGCTGTAGACAGTCTCTAACGAGCTAACAAAATGACGTGACGTCAAACAAGAACTCGAAAGTGGACTGCAACTCGTCGTGGTTCTATGCTCCAAATCCTTTGTATGACTAATGATAAACTCCAATGGTAAAACAGCATGTTTAAAGTAGGATTGGATGGGTGAAACCCACAATCGTGATGAACTGTTGCTGCTATTAACGCTGTGTATGTTAAACCGGAATACACTCTCATTTTTCCACAAAGCCCCCAATCGTCTACCAACATTATGCATGAAAATTTCAACACATGTAAAGAAATAAAACCCAAAGTCATGATACCTATGCTTGTGATGGAAGCTACAAGTTCAAGTTCTCTTGCATTTCTTGAAAAGACAGAAATTTCATTGAGAGCAGCTGTTAGTGCAGTTGCGCATGGGCGCAGATCGCTGTAAGAAGGGAGGGGGCAAAAGGACTAAACGTGGACAATTTGACATTTCTGGGCCCAAAAGTAGGGGGATAAAGCAGCTGTTGTTCCCCCATCCTGAAACTTGAGGGGGAAGGGTCTCCCCGTCCCCTCAGGATCTACGCCCATGCAGTGGCGTAACCATTATAAAATTACTTACGGGGTAGGATGATAAAGGTCTAGTAAGCTTATCTCGCCCTCTGGCTCAGTTGTTGTGCGTCTGAAACTAACGTAAAATCTGGTGCCCTTACCTGGAGGGATTTCGGGAAGGGGTTATTGCATTTGAAACAATCGGCAAACTCGTAATGCACCCAAATACTAATACGTTGAGGAAAATCTGGGCTGCCGCTCAAAGTTGCTTGGGTTTCTCTCCTTTACTTGTTACTCAGTTGTTACGTTTTGACTCTCAATAAAGAGCCATTATAATTATAACATATCTACTGGGGTTTGTCAACAACAGAACCCATGGAGCGTCAATCCACTTTCGTAGGTTTGTGCGCCAAACGAACTTGTTTAATGATTCTAACATGCCCTCTTTTCTTCTTTTTCTATTTTTGTTCTTTCTTTTTGCCAAAAAACATCATAATAAGCGAAGAGAAGATGATATCAGCTGGAATGGGAAGTACGGAGAATTCTAGCAACATCTTCAGTTCCTCTTTGTTTGAACATCAATACTATGAAACCCACAAACTGCTATATTTATGATATTTCTTGATCAAAGTGTTTCTTAGTTCTTTGTACTTGTCGTTCGAACGCTTCCTACCCTTGAAGTTTAGGCACCTACAACTTTGGAATATGAAATATAAGGTCTCCCTAACCCCCGTTCCAAAATATTGTTCAGTTTGAAAACGAGCATTTTGGGCACTTGCATGTCAGACCTTCCTGCTGCTAAGCGAAGAGGTCTAGAAAACAGATAATACCAGACTTGGACACCCCTTTATGTGGCAAGTATCTTGCGTGATTTGCTTCATCTTAACAGAAATTTAGTAAAAGTTTTAACTTCTATTTGTCCATGATTGTAGATGTTCAGCAATTATCTAATTTTTTACTATAATCGAGGCTTTGTACCTACGCAACTTGGCTGCTTATAAAATACTAATGTGTAGATCGCACCGTACATGCTAAATTTGGTAGGCTAAAACGACCGAAAACGACGTCAATTAAATACAACCATGAGAGTACATGTCGACCACAGATAAGCGGCGAGTGTCGTGATGCCTACTTCCTATGTTAAAACTGATGGCCCAAAATAGAAGGCGAGACTCGCTCGTCTTACGCGGTCACCAATTTTAGTCATTACCGCTGTATTAACCGTCACTGTGATGGTTCAATTACGATAGAACGACAAGAGCTCAGGCCTGGCGTTTTGCTTGTGAACAACCCCCAAAATCATCAGAATAGGCTGTATTGCATATACGCCTCTCTGCTATCACGTACTAGAAAGCAACCAAACCAAGGAATGTTCATTTGCAGAAAGTAGAAAAAGTCCGAATTATATAAGCATGAGCTGTACTGCCGTCTGGAGGAGCTAAAAATATTGGGGACAATGTCGGCGAAGTAATGTGTTGGCGAAGTAATGTGTCGGCGAAGTAATGTGTCAGCGAAGTAATGTGTCGGCGAAGTAATGTGTCGGCGAAGTAATGACCCCGAAGCGATTTCTTACTTGTGGTAGGATAAACAAGAGCAGTCCCTCCTATAAAGAGCAAAACACCATAGTGCACGTTATATGGGCTCATGTAGAGTGAATAAATATAAGATGACACGATGATCTCAAAGCTACAATACAAAGAAACACATAACGGACCAAATCAATACTGTTCGAGACCACACTCCTGAGATTTGCCCGAAGGGAACGTGGACTATTAAGCGTTTAAGCTATGATCTAGTAAACAAGAATGAGACTGCACCTATAACAATTGCTAACGAATCGTCTATCAGTAAAGCGAATCTAATCTGTATCTTTCCCTAGTGACCACAAGTCGACTGGTCAAGATAACAATTACCAAAAAAAGAAAAGACATCATCAAGATGACAATAACCTTGTGCTTGAGATGGGAAAACAACCTAACCACACTACTTGCCATGCTTTTGTTGAAAGGACCGGAAGACAAGATGGCCCCTGTTAACCTTCTGACTGAAACCAACATTCTACTGGATGATGATGATGCACCGAAGCTATACTCATTGACCATCACCTTTCTTGATCATCTATCAAGTTTCATTTCAGCTGACTGAAGTTTTATTTCAGATGATTTTGCTGTCATGTTGGGCATGATGACAACTACATGTCATGGATAACATTACAGATATTTAAATACACTACTTGCTTGAAATTACAATCGATTTCAACAAACTTGCCCACGGGAGTATAACGCATGGTTTGAGAGTGCATATAATTTCGAAATTTCGTTATGACTGGAAACCCCGACGCCCTAAATACTAAACTTACTGTAGGAAGTCGTAGCGGAAACGACTTTATCACGAAAAAATACATCTGCAAAATGTAGCGGGGACTTCATTTACAAGTCGATCCTCTTCCTGCGCTATGGTAGCTCCACCTTCGCAAGAAAGGTGGATCCAATTGGATGACCTATTCAACATTAAGAAGAGACGTGGTGATACATAAGAGTGATGATCTCATGTTGTCAATAATAGATCAATGGAGATCATTTCTAGAGCATGAAGGCTATCGACAGGAATATGCTTATATTTCGTATTCAGCATTCACCGGCATTTTACAAATTATTGATCGAATAAATAAAACGATTTTATATGAAGTAGAACAAACCAAGGAACGGTTGCTAGCAGCAACTCCTTTGGGGGCTATGGTTGTTTGCACCTTCTATGTTATCTACTGTCGGTGGGAAAGACCCACAGCAGTGCCAAATGTTCTACACCATGATTTGCAACTAAGGAGGGGATCATATTACGAAGGGGGCCTATTTCATGTTGTAAAGGCGTTTCGATCTCGATAGGATCTCTTTTCTGGCAATAAAATCTATAGTATCCATTCTAAACCCCATTGCCATTGAACCCGATCCGCCTTAAATGTAGGCTTTTTTAAACAATCTCAGAAACAATTAAGTTGCTCTAAAAAAACCCGTTTATACAGGTATATAATGAAGCTGCCGTGTAAATACACACAACCTTACTTGCGTGCTAATTGGTTATTTTCCTTTTCTAATTAATCACTGGATCATACGATATAAAATGCCAAACACAAAGATTGGATACCCAAAATCGTACATAAATTCACCCAATGCTTCACTCTTTGCGTCAAGTTCACGACCTAAAGTTCCTGTTTTCTGTCTTAGAATACAGAACAAAATGTCAGAAAAAACGGATTTTGTTCTTTGTCTCGACTTCCAAATCGCCCAATCGGCGACCGACTTCACTAAAAGGCGAAAATGATAACATGAGGACTCGGCTTATAAAAGGTCTTGAGATCAGTGGGTCCAATGCGAACTGTTCAGCTTCATTCTCGAGCTAAATTGAAGTATAGGAGCCTCGTTCAAAAATTTGAGATAGGATAATAAGATTCAACATTAAAACATGACAAATATCCCTGTCAAAGTTTTGGGGCAACAAATGCTTACATTAAAGCGAAATGTTCCCGTGACACTACCAACCATCCGAGAAGGTAAAGAACGGTCAGCAACACTCTACCAAAACCACTGCCTTGCCTAATTTAGGATTTTCACTTGCTTAAAACACCTTATTCCAGATCATTTCTGATCACATTCATCCTCTGTTAGCTATGATGAAATCCTATTTCGTGTAAATGTATGACCTCGAGTTGAAAGTGATCAGGGGCACTTCATGGATGCCGTTTCACTTTCCACTGCTAGCTCCACCCTATTTATTATGATTCCTGTCGAAGATCAAGAAGGTTTCTTCACATGAACATTGTTTAATAATTCAAGGAGGAGCAAAGGAAATCAGAAAAATGCGGTTCGAAGGATGGCTTTTATTAATAACAATACTCTTGCAGAATGATTATAAAGAGATTAAAGCACGTAGGCGAAATAATCAGGCGAGGTTAGTTCTTCTGCAAAGAAAAAAAAGCCAGATCTGCTCAAGCCAGCCATTGCCCATTTTAAAGTTATCCTACTTGCTTCAGGTATCCTGTGGTGAGCAGTCACTGCAGCCCACTGCAACACAAAACATCGTCCCTGTTTTACGTTTCAAACCTTTGTCTACAAATAAACTCTCGACCACAACTATCTAAACGTTTTGCAGAAAAATATATGCAGTTCCAAACTATAGCCAAGAGTGGTGCAAGTAAACACAATTTAAAACACATTACTTTACGTGTACATGTCAAAGACTCGAGGTATCTGTCCATGAAATACACAAACACTGTGACAAAAGGAATCAAAATGGTCTACAGGTAAACTCCCTGATACCTACTTACATTTTGAACAAGGAAGACGAATGGCCAAACACTACTTTAGCAAACCAGTGATATGGCAGCACTTGAGATTTAGAGTACAATGTTATGAACTATCTGATGAGTTTTCCGGTACCATTGGTCTTCTCAATGTCTAGCAGTTGCTTTTTCTGTGTACCTTATCAAAGGCCTTCTCCAATTCCACAAATTTATGGAGATGCTACTTTTTCATTCCCACATATCTCAATAGCAACATCATTGTCACTATGATGGCAACGCTAGATGACTTCTCTTGTACGAAGCCAACTAACAGACCATGATGTTTAAAGTTCTCCTCAGTTTGTTTTCAATAACCTTTTTAAAATCTTCATACTGTATTCCAATAACATTTATACCTGCCCAAACCGCAGTCCAGATGGCTACTTTCATCTTTGCATAACAGTAGTGTCTCACTTGTCTGCCACTCTTCCATCAACCTTTCTTTTAACCTCCTGACATAACCTCCAGGGTTAATTCCCCCCATTTGGATTTCACCCCCACCTTACTGTACAACTGTTTACCCTCCCATCTGAAACAAATAATATATTTAACACCTATATATGCATATATAGATAAATATCAGTATATATTATCTATACATTACATATGATACACCCTTCCTATATATAAACATATGTGGTACAAGTATGCATGTAGATATATCCATACATAGAAAGAAACACTAAAGGGAGAGATTTGGAAATTCGCTACTCCGAGTTTCACGTATTCACATTCATCAGGCAAATTTACGAGTCACTTTACACCACACATATTTAAGTAAAACCAACAAAGTTACAAACAATGAAACAGTTTACCTGACGACATTTGGACACTAATTCGTTTCTTTATTCAAAAGTGATGCTGCTTGTAAATTTCTACTGGCGTTTATTGGGTTGATTTAAGGGATGGTGATCATGATCTGAGAAGAGAGAATGATGAAGATTATTAAGGAAGAAATCAGCATAGATGTGGAAGGGAAAGGAGGGAATGAAAAAGACCATAGAGATGGAGAGAGAAGATGAGGAAAGAGAATTTTAATAGAAGAAGGTTCAGGGTATCATAGGAAATGGAGAACAGCCATAGTTGAAAGTTGGTGACCCCTTGTAAGATGGCAAAGACCGAATATGAATAGTTGATGAACATGATGATTACAATGATTGTGATTACAGTGATGATGATGATGATGATGATGATGATGATGATGATGACGATCGTATGATGATGATAATGATGACCATGATGATGATCACAACGATGATGACGATCATATGATGATGACA
>JAAAKL020011744.1:0-13466 GCA_010016065.2 Carybdea cf. marsupialis auct. non (Linnaeus, 1758) | reverse complement strand
AAACAGGATGTCCTCCTTTAGATTCGGAACATGAAAGGATAGTAATTAGTAAATGATGTTGTCACTTTGGCTGGGGCCAACAGATCCCATAACATTACGCCCTCATCCCCCCTCCACAAGAAAGAAGCCTCCAAGCTTGAGTGAGGACAAAACACACACAAATGAATGAACAATAAACAGCAGAAGACGAGAGAGCACAAACATGCATGTAGTGCACACACAACAAAATGAACGCAAAATAACAAGAATCGAATAATATTCTAAACAATTACAGACTTACAGGCCAATCAGTAACTCTTAAAAAACTATCAACAAATACTATTTACCATCTCATCGCGACCTACATCGCCGAAGCAAAAACTTCTACATACTCAAATAAACTCTAAGTCAGAAGCTCGCTTACGACCCACCATCTTCGTCTACGGGGGGTAATTCGTATCAGGATGCAGCAATTAAATTGCGATCCTGGAATCCACACAATACAACTCGCAAACTGCCCTCCAACGTCATTAGTGTGATGGGGACGAAATTCTCATCAGGATACTTGGTATCCTGGTAACCGTGCCATAAGGACACCTAAATACTTACGTTCATACTTAAATTCCTAGAATTTTCCACTACCCACAACACGCCATAACAAAACCTACCAGACAATAACAACATCATGGATACGAAAAATAACAAGGCGAAGCAAATGGCATACTAACAGAAGAACTGGAAATAAACAGATTTTATTCTATCAAACGAAATAAATTGTTACTAACAAAGGATGTATCCCAGAGAGCCAACAATGAAGCACATACAAATAATAAAACCTACGACAAATCAGCAAGACCGTTAGCGTCATTTTTTTCGGCTTTAAATATCAAGCTTCACATCGTCCTTCTATCGTTCCTTCCTTGAAGACTTGGCCACGGCGTCTGTTAAGCGCATTACAGATATCTCCAACGCCGATTTCTGGAGAATGAATCTCGGCTAGATACACTGGTTCCATAAGTTGTAGCTTCCCAGTTAAGAAGCAAGCATATAGGCATTTTCTGGAAGTTGCGATGGTCGGTCCTCTACTACGATGGATGGCATCTGTATACCATGTAACATTCACAATATCAAATCTGCACGCTCTCAAGTTGTTGTCACATAGGACAATCTCAGGCGCTATTTTAATTTCTTGCCCCCTCAACATACCCTTTAAACCTAAACAATAGACTTCGAAGGAAGGTGCTAAGGTGTAATTAAGCAAATAATGGGCATGAACCGAAGAAAAGGAATGTGAGAATGTCATAGAAATTCTACAACTATAACTTTCCAAATGTACATGTGTTACAACAAGTGTTTCATAGAATCTCAGTTCGAAGTAAACACTCTATGGCTCAAAAAACCTAGAAAATTTTGAAGAAGTGTGTAGTGGATAAGAAGACTTCTTTGTGTAGTGAATATGGCATTGTAGTATTAAACATGTGTAAGCCATGTTACACTATCTTGTTTTATTGCTAAATCAGATTCCACTGCTTGCTACAATTACATTCCAACGCTACAAGTAGTATGGCCCAGATACCAGAGTTTGGTGCTTTCGGAGAAGTATCTTTAATGACCTTTGGGTCGCCTTTTAAAAACGATCGCGAACATTGTATACTTTGGTGCAGGCAATACCGCTTGCTTAAGGGGGAAATTATCTGTCTATCGTGCCACAGCCAATGCAGGGAACAAGGAAAAGGGCCATTGATGGCAATGTTTGGAGATGCACACTTTTGGAAAGTTACCAATCTCCTTCGATGCTCATCGGATGTCTGCGTTCATACTCTCCATTGTTCCTTACTTCAGGGTCATCAATATAAACAAGCGCCCTGTTTTAGGATAGGATCCAAGAATGAAACCAGAAGTATCTATTTCGACTGTCCATGTTTATATAAGGATTCCATTACATTTCTGCTGGTATTAAGCTTTACATGCAGTCGTCTACACAAACTACACTACAGCAAACGTTTAACGAAGGAAACATTAGTTACAACAGAAGGGTAATTATAGAACAAACGCATCAATCATTACGGAAGGACTTAACACCTAAATACAAAGAAGGCTCCAAAACACTTTATTCCCGAATCTCAAAGAGGATTGAACAGTATCGCCGGAGTGCAGGAACAAATCCAAGGGACTTTTTACAAAAAATAGTACTTTTAAAGAAATGGCATCTAATAGCTATGCGAAAATTAGTTTACTTACTTGAGAATAACTGAAGGCAATTGCATAGGGCAAGTGCAGAGGGCAAGTGCAGAGGGCAAGTGCAGAGGGCAAGTGCAGAGGGCAAGTGCAGAGGGCAAGTGCAGAGGGCACCTCTTATCTCAGAGCAAGCAATTGACAGCATAAACATACTTTACGTTTGCCTCCAAGACCTGCGCTCTGCAAGCAAGCAAAGGAATCAATAGAACTAGAGCAAAGTTGTTGCACTATCACTAGAAAGAGGATGAAGTCAGAACCTACACGTATGGCCAATTTTGCCTCTCATAGTTATTCACCGACTGGTAGTTTAACTATAAACGAGAAAACAATGCTTTTGGCTGACTTCGATGGGGCAATTGATGCAACAGGTCAGGTCATTGAAACTCGATTGGATCAGATAAATTTGAAAATCCTTAAAGAGATTGACAGAAAATTGATTAATGCTGCAAATTCTGAAATCATTCAGGCAGATGTTAAAGAGAAACTATGTCAGTTCTCATCTGTTTTGGACTTCGATGCACTAGCCAAATAATTCGTCGAGCTACCTGTGCATATTCAAATCAAAGAGACATCTGTTCCAATCAGAAGAATTACCAGTATATATGCTTTATGTGATGTATTCCTATAGTTGATGACAAATTTTGTACGACAATGATTTTCCTGCTTTTTATACTAAAAAGTCAACTACCATCGGGTGTGGAACACCCTGCATTATATGTTGCAATTCTGTTTCTTTTCAATCTGCTTTGTCATGAAAGTGAATCTAGTAGTGAAATCCTTAAATAAGCCTGAAGTATTGATTGAGATAGGATACGTTGTTTCTATGCTCTTGCCGTCATTCTGAATTTTTTAGTGCATAGGGTGCCCGTTTAGGAAAACTGCCCCCGCCGCCTGACAGTGGTTCCAGCGCCCCTGCTTCCAGACACAGGATACACCATAGATGAGTTTATAGTTACATAAACTACAAAATCACAGGGGCTGATAGCATTCACAGCATACTGAATATAATCAATATTTGACTAGCAAATCTTTATTAAGTCGTTATGCTAGAGTAGAGAAACGCAAAATCGTGAACTCTGTTACCTTCCAGGAAGATAACAGAACCTCCATGTGCTTAATACTTTTTACTAACCGTCGATCTGTATTGACGAGATTCTGCTGGGTTGCATATATGGTAACTTTTAGCAATTGATTTGTTTCATTGAGATTATTAAACCTATCTCTTGACTCCAATATCCTGGTATCCTGCCCCCAATAAATACTTTCATCACAACTTGGCACTAGCATCCTTTAGTATTTCTACGTAACGGCATCCTCATGTGGTTTGCATTGCAAGAGCAATTCAGTCAGAAACTAAACATTTACATTTTAAGCTGCATAGATAAAATTCTATAACTATGTGCCTTCACTTGATTTGGGAGGTAGGAAACAGGTAGCCTGGTTACACTCTCATCATCAGACCATAGTCACAAAGGGTTACACTAAAGTTAACAACTCTTAGGAAACAAGGCAATTATCTAAGGACCATCAATACACCGATCCAGATTAGTTCTTTTGCTCCACACGCAATACTACATAGCTATGTGCTATCTACAGCTATGCACCTTGACTTGATTTGGGAGGTAGGAAACAGGTAGCCTGGTTACATTCTCACCAATAGACCATAGTCACAAAGGGTTACACGTAAGTTAACAACTCTTAGTAACCAAGGCCATTATCTAAGGACCAGCAATATACCAATATACTCAGTGTATGGGGCAAGGCTCAGGTGGTAAACATAACCAATTTTTTCGTCAGAAAAATTAATTCATTACTGTTATGTTATTGGAGCAACTACAGAAGAAGCACGCGTCAAAGTTCACGTTTTCAAAGCAATACATTTTCTATAATCTCTTAATTTCCTACTGTTCCTCTAAAACCACGCTATATTCTTACAAGCATTACTGGTCACGTGATATAATTGATTCATTAGTGCTCAGTACACAACAGTATCTATTGGAACAAGAGATCAGTTTCTCGTTCAATGAATCTAATCGAGAATAACCTAAATGTTCAACTTGACAAAAGGCAAACGTTTTTGGACATGGTAAGGTGAGCGAGCTGACTTGATGAGAGCCTCACAGAGAGTGAAGTCATGAAGTGCTTACCTGTTCTCGTAGGATAATATGCACATTTTTACTTGTACTATTGAGCACGTTTTGTTCCTGAAAGACGTATCTGCATGATTAACCTCAATAACTTGAAAAGAATCTTGAAACTAGTGTGAAAAGAAGCCCCACTACTTCAATATTTTATAAGTGATGCTATACAGACTCCTCTGAAACATGATCGCCCCAGGTTTCATTGCGCAGTTAAAGACGACTTCTTCAAGCGCAACACAGGTTGCCATCAAATGTGGACTCAAATGTAAACATACTTTCACTGAAATTTCATTTTTCTCCAAAAATCTATGTAAATAAGTCAAAAGAATGTAAGAATAAAAGAAAAAAAGAATAACTTCAGATGCTAACGGCTCTGCCGGATGGCTTGCTAAACACCAGCCTTCAATAAAATGGGATGGTATTACAAGGGATTTACATATATCAAACAAAAAGCAAGTTCTTTACGACAATGGCAGCCATGACCTCCAGGATTTCTGACTTAGGTAGACTGAGGTAGTCGTCAACTTTTAAAGAATTCTGTTACTATGAAGCAATACTGACCAACAACAACTGATGGAATATAGAAAAGCAGGTTGTTTTGCTGTTACAATTTGCATTGCAGCTTGATACAACTACTTCCCCAGATGATTCTGCCATGCAAATGTTATGAGTAAGCTGTTCAACTGATAACCGGCATTTGCAAAACGTTTTGTGCAGAAATATGTGACACAGAAATAACAAAGGCGAGAATGTTATAGCTCCTGTCAAGAAAGTATCTTGAATTTAGAAAATTTCCCCTTGCAATTGTAATTGTCCTGGCTACTGATAGAACTCCGGCAAAGTCAGGACAGAGCTGAGGTTTCAGCACCCTCGTGACAAGAGAGACCATTTAGAGACCCAAGATGTCGATTAGTGTTAAGATCGTATCCTTCATGGTATCGGTAGAATCAATTCTACTGTATGTTTGAGACTTACAAATATAAATATATCTAGAGTAAGAGTTTCACGTATTCACGATCATCAGGTAAATTTGCCTGATGATCGTGAATTCGTGAAACTCGGAGTAGCGAATTTTCAAATCTCTTCCTTTAGTGTCTCTTTCTATACTGCTCTGCATCTATACATCAAGCACTCTCGCATGTTCAGATAATCGTTCTGATTATGTTTACGTATATATATCTATCATTATGTAAATAGTTAAAATTGACCGAAGTGACTAGACTACATATCGGTTGATGACAGGAAATAAATAACTTGTTGATGTCATCTACAGCAGCCTATTACCAATCAGAGAGTGGGTGAATAATTACAATGATGGTCATATCGGGTATACAACAAAGAGGTATAAAAGCAGGAAGCAAAGGAAAACTACTGGTTAGTGGCTTGACAAGCTTTCTCATGCTGGGGGGCGAATAGGAAAGTATTTTTGAGCTAAGGAGAGAACGGGATGGATGTAGAACTTCTGATACAGTGTATGTAGAGGGAGAAAGGCGATTCGCCAAGCCAAAGAAGGGCAAGAATTTGGTGATATCCTTGGGAGGTGGAAAATCTGAAATTTTATTTACCGATGATGGATCAATTCTCAACTTCGTTAGAACCTCTGTGTTGAATTTAGAGGGAGGCTAACCGGGCTATTGCTAGAGGCGTGTACGCATGTTTCTTCCAATATTATTTTTCTCTAAGGAAGTGGAAAATTAGAAACCCACTGGAGGGAACACAGTGACTCTAGACCCTCCGCAGGACAATCAGTCATGCCAATTCAAATGTCAATGCATGACGTCATAGGAGCCCAACAACTGTATTCGGTTCATTACCTTGAAAACTCCATAACCGTCACTGCAGAATTGATATGATATTTAGAAAGTAAGCCACATCTCGCAATCACTGCAATGGTGATGTTAGCCTTCTGAAAATGAAATCCCGAAAATGGGGAGTTCTTGGGCCCTTATTAAACGTAACCATAAATATCAGTTCTTAGTTTCTAATCTTATATAAATGAATAACTCGGGCAAGCATTTCAAGCTATGGGTTTTTCATTTTTAAGCAACCATAATGAGATGCATACATGGGGTGAGCGTTTCCATCTCCGTGCACTTAGCCATGATTAGTTGAAGACATTTTTACGATAAATGCTTAACATTTGCTTTGGTATAGCTTTTAGATCCCAAACACGCAAAGCAATTGTTGTTTTGCTGACCATAAAATGCTTATAGTGAAATAATGGCTTGTCGACTTTCTTTTATATTTATATAAGAATTCATCCCTTATTGTCGGAGAGCATGGAGATTACGATACTTCAGTCCTGAACCAGGTTGAAATTGTCCTACAACTTTGGACTATGAAATATGAAAGTTTCCCCTACCCCCGTTCCAAAATATTGTTCAGTTTGAAAACGTGCATTTTGGGCACTTGCATGTCAGACCTCCCTGCTGCTAAGCGGAGAGGTTCTAGAAAACAAATAATACCACACCTGGACACCATGTGGCAAGTGCCTTGCGTGATGTGCTCCATTTTCACCCAAATCTTAGTAAAAGTTTAACTTCTATTTGTCCATGATTGTAGTTTCATTGTACCAGAGCACCAGGACATCAGCTTTCAAGTTCAAAATGTAGGGGAAGAAAACTGTATTACAGCTTTCCGATGGATAATTTTCCTCTTTTGCCACTTATTCATATATAAAAATGACATGAGTCGTGGACTTAAGTATCAGTCGATGACGTGTCCCATCTTATTAAACTAATGATTTATGCCATTAAACCAATGAAAAGTGTGAAAGATGCTGGAATACGTCAATTCAGATTTAACTACTGAAAGCATTCATCGCTTTGGCCTGGGCCCTACTAACGGATGTCTTTACGAAGATCTGGGAGAAGGACGTCGTTCCCAGTGATTGGTGCAAAGGCTTCTGAAGAAAGGAGACCATGACAATTGTGATAATTGGCGAGATAGAAGTCTTCTCTGTAGTGTCTAGTGCTTTTCAAGAGAATCGCTAGTGCCATCAGTACCAAGTTCCGACAGAAACATGCTGAATTTAGAAAAAGTAGAGACTATGTGAACCAGATTGTTTCCATGAGAAACATTATTAAGAAGATTATTGATTTAAATGGTCTCTTGCTGATCAGTTTTGCTTTCTTCTAGGAAGCACGCGATAGCGTACACCGTGGAATACCACGTAAGATTGTCTTACAACAACTTCAAGTTCAGTGTAATATAGAAAATAGTGTCTCTTAACCATTCACAATCAACGCTGGAGTTAGGTAAAGGTGTATCCTTTCACTAATTTTGTTTTTAGTCGCAGACGCAGGTGATATGTATTAACACTCCAATTATGCCACCAATGGTTATCGAAGGAAAACTCAAGTGCGTTAAAAACGTCACATATCTTGGAAGCATTATGCGCGGCGACAAGGAAACCCCCAAAGACATTAAGGTTTATCTAAACAAGGCAAATAGTTCCTTCAGGAGGCTCAATAACATCTGGAAATTAAAACAGCTCAGCCTAGAAACCAAACTCTGACTTTACGATAAAAGTGTGAATAGAGTTCACTTGTATGGTGCGCATTACTGGAAAAGAACCAAAGTGAAAACTAGAAAGTCGGGTATTTTTCACCACAGATACCTACGGAAGATATGTAAAATCCCCTTGCTAGATGAAATATCTAACCATAAAGTTTACATAGAGATAGGGTGTAAATATATATTAGACAAGAAATCAGGCTAAATGGAAAAGTAGGACATAGTTGTATAAAGAATTGTTGGTGACTTTTATTTCGACCGGTCAAGCCAGTCTTCCTCAGGGTACGACTAAATGTATATCTTTGAAATAGAGATTCAAAGACTGAAATGTCGTGGGAAAATTAAGAGAATGCTAGAGGACAGTATCCCAAGGGATGCTATTACGTGGACACGACTTTCTGATAAAATATAAATAGAAAGGCCAAAGCTCACGCAAAAGAGAACCATCACTAACGACATAAAAGCAATAGAGCTCACAAAAAACACAAAATAGCTTATGTGGGAATTGTCGAGGCCCCAGGCGTCTTTCCATGCTGTAGCATTACATCACTTCTTTTGGATTGAGGGCTCTCCATTTTATGCTTCGAACGCCATTCTAAGCCATCACAGCACTCCTGAAAGTAAACATCCCACAGAATGAAAATGCAGAGGATAAAATTAGATAAAGTAATGCTATTTATCGATAATATACAGTCAGTATCATAGTTGCTTTATCAACTTCACATGATCATTTCAGTGGATGAAATTACAATTAGAAACAAGGAACGTCATGGGGTCAGGCGATGTAATCAAGATCAGCCTGGGAAAAGGAGTTCAAAATATGGTACCTAACCTGCTCTTGCTGTGACTGTACTTGGAATATTAAGGTATACACAGGGAAACAGCAAGGTTTATGTAATAATGACCTAGCATATGATACTTTTTATGAACATATCCAAAGACCATGCAGGCTTTTCGATATCAACCATTTATTGACAATTATTACACAGATATCAACTTATTTGGTCGTCGCTCTCTTATCTTCCAGCACAATGCGTGCCTCGACGAACTATAGCGACGCCTTGGTTGGTACCTGTAACACTGGGCCGAAGGTGCCCTAGGTTGAAATGGGTTAAGGTCTTGGTGAAAGCGAGCTGCTTGATGCCAACGTAGCGTGTCCTTGGACCAAAGTTGCTGATGTACATGATTCTTTGACCTCCTCTCGCTCGCTTTCCATCTATGCTACCACTCAGACTGACTTCTTCGAGTCCAGCTTTTCATGTACCGAAGAAACGTCATTTGGGGGAAGTTGGATCTGGTCCAGTAGCGCGCGGTTCTGTCCCATGGCGTAGCGACCAGCAGGTATTCGGTAGCGCATTTGAGATAGTTGACACCCTTTCCGGTCACTTAGATCCCTTCTAGAACATCTTCCAAACCTCGAAGAATCGTCCACCAATGCAGGTTGAACAAGTCAGGTGATCCAACACAACCATGCCTGACTGCTCGTCTTATCGATATCCAGCCTCTGAGACCTTCTGGCAATCGGGCAGTCACACTTCTTTGTTTCTGAGAATCATTTTCTAATTCGACATATGGGACGTACAGTTCTTGTTGATACTCTATGGCCCTCTCTGCGAGCATCCGGAGGAAAAAGATTGCATTTCGTGTGCCTGTCTTTCATGACATAGACAATTTAAAATTTCTGACAGAAGCTTTCCTCTGAATCTCTGAAGTCCAATCGTAAGCAAAATCTTCAATATTAGACTTATCAATTGATTATCTGGTAGTTTGAGCACTCTAGGGATACCGTTAGTATTCGTTAACACCAAAGGAGTGACTGAAGTAAGACATTCGCCGTTCTCGTAGACTCAACTCACATGTAGTGTTGATTGATGTCTAAAGAAAAGGCATACGTGCACTAGATATGGTACCATTAGACCCAATAGGCAAGGTGTGCCAAATGAATGTAAAAATAGAGAATGGTTCAAAAATGCCGATAGCGGTGACCTTAAAAATTTACAGGGTTAGCTGCTCTTTTGAAATGGAAAGACAGTAAATCTGTCACAGTTGCATCAACTATTCACAACAATGTTACCGTTTCAAAATAGAGACGCTTTAAGGACAGGCATGATAACTTCCGCATACTAAACGTACAACAAGAATTAGCAGCTTAGCAATACAACAAACACATGTCAAGAGTTGACTATTCTTATTAGTTCATCATAAAGTACTGCCTTAAGAATGTCAATAAGTGGTGGAAACATTGTCTTTCATTATCGTATAGACAAGGTTGAACTCATACACAATTTTCCAAAACTGGAGAAGTAGTGCTGCTAGTTGAGGCACAGGAAGTCTCTCCAGGCCTAAAATTTATGGCCAATCGAAATATACAGCTGTTTAGAAAATTGGCCAAATCAAATGATTGTAAATAGTGGCCCATATTCAACTGCAGATATCTAGATATCTCTGACAAACGACAAAACTACCAAACGTGCTTTGAGAAAGGAGAAGCTCAAAGAAAGACATTTTATTTCTGTGCAACATATGGACTATACGTCTGCTTTACAAACGACAAGAAGTGTATTATAGATAGTCACTTTCGTTAGAATTAGATTTAAATAGGATTTTTGGTGATGGAGTGGTGAGTGGGAAGACACTATTAAAACCAGAGTTTTACACCATCATACCAAGAAATGGTGAGAAATCAAGATAAAGTAAGGGTTATTTTAGGCCTCATTTGCAAGTCAATATACACACCCATATTACTTACCAAAGCATCACTAGAAAACTCAGGAAGCAGTTTTTACATTAGATACTTGTTCACTCAAGACGTTTCCTTCATAGATACTTTGTAGTAGGGTAGAATCTGCCTTAACGTCAACAAAATGGATGTAAGAAGACTCTCGCTGCTTCTGGCTTTTTAAGGTACAGATAGGTATAGATTTTTGGAATCTTCGTTTATCAGGCTTTAAAATGGTATGTAGATTACCCCTTAGGAGTAGAATGCAGGTTTTACACAAGGAGGAAGAAATCAGTAATGTCCGAAGACAAAGGCTGCCAGAAATTTGCGTACCCTTAAGATTTGACGACCACTACATCCACGTCGTACGCATTCGAAAGAGGATGTCACCAGGACAATCCAAGCCAACCACCGACGACCTAGGAGATTATTTAATTAAAGTCAACTGATGGATGGAGACACCATTAACCAATGCCAATGCCAGAGAAAGTGTTTGATAAGCTTGATGATGGTTAAGGCTTTATAAAGATTGATTTGGTTTATGCATATAAACAGATACTTTTGTCAAGAGGCAGTCGAGAACAACGTGCAACCAGTAAACATTTCCGAGTCCTGTTACAATGTGGTCTCCCGTTTGGTATCTCATCTGCACCAGGATAATTCAAAAAATAATGAAACAGCTCCCAGAGGCCCTCTCAAGCATTGTGGTTGACCTAGAGAACACATTGATCAGCGGGAAGGAACTCAAACGATCACATCAAAAACCAACGACATCTTTTTCAATGCTTCAGTTAATACTAGCTGCGATGCCACCTACCAATGTGTCAATATGCCCAGCCACACACAGTGTATCTAGCGATATCTAGTGCCACATTCTGTTAAGCGATGTAATTTCCCAGGGCTTAAAGATTGACGGTTCCACACGAATAACAAGCTCTTACAGATGTCAACCTTTTATTCTTAGGTTCAATGCAACTTTGTTGTAAGTTTATGAAGAAACTTGCATAAGGAGCAGGACCTCTGTACCGCATGTTAAGAAAATATTCCATTTGGAGACACAATACATCCCAAGGAGAAGCATTTTAACAACTAATGAAAATACTATCAATAGAAGATGTGATCGCGAACTACAACCAGTTCCTACCATTAGGAAGTTCATTAGATACATCCAATTATTTATAGATACCCAGGTGGAGATTAGCAATAAATCGATAATTAATCAAATGTACTCAAAATGTCCCAGTAGAATTACAGTCAAATACAGAAGGAGAAATCTGCCATGGACTATTGTGTAACTATGTTTTATCAGTATTTTCTTGCCCAGGAGTATATTTTGGTGATGGATCACAGGTCCCTGTTAGCAACTTTTTGCTGTATCAAAGCAACACCAGTTCTAGTTAGAAAGATAGTTGATCACGGTAACACAGAAACTCTGAGACGCCTGTTTGCTGGAGACGATGCAGGATTTGATGGGAAAGATTATGATACTGATGCAGATTTAGCCTTTAACATCAGAATGAAAAATACAAGATGCCATTTAAAAAAGATCAAATGATATCAATCGTGATGAGAAAAGAGAAGAGGTGACAGATGTAATAGAATCCAGCACGAAAAAAATAGAGAACGGGGAGTCGTGACTGACAATTAGCACTGTTTGCTAGAATAATAAGAACTTGTCTGGTCGAAACTTAATCTTTGAGTTTGAGGATGCAACGAATAAAGCATCTGGCACGCGCTTATGTCTCTTGGCACAACATGGACACTGCCATTGAAAATGTATGTCGAAGATGTATGTTATGCATTGAACACAAGCGAGATAGCCGACCAATTCACCCATGGAAACCCACACGGGGTCGACGTCTCGAATCAACTTAATGGAAAGAAGATTGCCTACTCATTCCATGTATACATCCAAAGTAGAAGACGTAAGCAAAGAACCATGGAGATAATGGATGATGACTTCTCTCTTTCCAGATTATCTCACGTCATCGTGAGAAGCGACCCAGCAATATTAAAGTCAAGTAAATTAGATAGTTGCTACAAGGAGCATAGTATCACAGGAGTGCTGTATCATCCGATAAATAATGAAGGTGGAAAGCATCTGATTCAGTTATTCAATTAGACCTTATATCAGCCCCCCCAAGACTGCACTATAAGAATATAGAGCATCACAGAACTCCAACTTCCTCTGGCGACTCACCAAGCGTAAACTGTACAAGAGACAACTCCGTGCAAAGATCGATCGTTTGTTGTCATCATCCACCCGACGGCACATAGCACAGGATTACAAAAAGTACATGTAATATAAGCTAAGCCTTCGAAACGCTAACAGCACAATACATAGTTTATCAATTCTATTATACATTGTTCTATGGATGACGACGTGACTGAAGTCCACGATCGGTTTCTACTACGGTAATGAAAGTTTTTGGAACCTTCACCTCCAAAGTTTCAGTGTACCTTCTTTGACCCGTTTGAAGAAAATACCTTTTACATGTGTGCCCTCGTTATTACCCATCTAGTAAAGATGAAGAACCAGGAACTGACATAAATCTGCAACAAACAAGATACCGGTACTGATCAAACAACCCCTGAGTATTAGAAGGCATTATGGAAGAGGACGGCCACAGTCACCCGTTTACACAAGAGGTAACCCGAAAGAGTCGAGAGGATAAAAGAAACCACCGGATCATCTAGGTATAGTAAAAAGAACCATAAAACTGAATAGGGGTTTTGAACTAACGACAGTACATCTTCGATAATCTACCGCGTGTATAAAAACGCATTTTCTCAAGGGATCTATGAAAAGGTGCCGAAAAGACTAAATCAGAAAACAAGTCTGATCTTTTATTGAGAATACATAGCAAAAATTT
>JAAAKL020011743.1:0-13466 GCA_010016065.2 Carybdea cf. marsupialis auct. non (Linnaeus, 1758) | reverse complement strand
CAATGTAGGTTTAACCACATCTCATTGTATTTGACAGTCTATTAACTGTAATGCATTCCTTACTCTTGATAAAAATGTTGATATTTAAAATAGTTTAGGTCTGTTAGCTTTCATGCAACGAGGAAGTGGTATTGCCAACTCGTAACCTATTCAATATTTTTTGACCAGCGATGGATGTATGCAGGATGTCTTCAAATACTCTTTTCGGATAAAGCAAACCCAAAAGGTGTTACAGTCATAGAGAGAATCAAATTCCTTTGGCTGCGGTTGTATTTTTCTTTTTTAATTTATGTTGATAAGTATTTGACTTTGGATATTTTTACGATGTGTTCATTTTTACTCTGTAAGCGGTGCAACGCATACTTAAATTGTATAGAAATTTTCTTTCGCAAAAAAATATTTTCGAAAGATGTTTTCGTGCCATACCAACTGTTGGGAAGCTGGTATTTTATAACCGATATTTTAATTTCTGCAATCACCATTAGCCTATTATAAAAGTTGAGGCTCAGTGTAAAGTTAACTGTGAAAAAACAATATACGAAAAGTTTCTACAGTCTGCTTATCCGGGTTTATATATATATATAAAAACCCGGATATATACATGTATATGTAAGCACTTCATGTTTATTGAGTTCTATACTATGTAGTCCATGACTGCTTGTGTGTCTGCCTGAGTACTTGTGGGAGATGGGTCCATTACGATTCATCGAGTGTGAAAACAGAAAATAAAATGATGGAACATTCTTCCTTACTCCAATCAATTTTTAAATTATGAGACAGACTTAAACCAGGGTGTGCTATTTTACCTTGAATTCCCCACCTGGGGTATGGTTAGCATGCCAAGCACACCCCTGGCTACGCCACTGATTCTCGCAGAGCAAATAAATGTAGGAAAGAAAGTTTATTGGTCCCCGTTATCGCCAGACATACTTTTCTATCAGTTGTCGTGGAAGTTGCATAAAACAATGCATTCATTGATGTGCTTTAATGTAAGCTACTTCAGTTAATTTCCTTTGACATTTTCAAACTCGTGACGTCACACTTTCCCTCCGCATAATGCGTTGAATTTATCACACCGTACAAAGTAAGTGTCGAATAATATCTAGAGGAAAACTCAAGAGGTTTGATACCAAATACCGCCTAAATATGGATAGAGGGCGCTATAGTTTGCTGAGTTCTACGGGGGGGGAGGGGGGGCGGAAGAAGCAGAGAGTGACCGATCCAACGGCATACGTCACGGTCGGCTGCACATCTTCCCTCACCATGTCGTTACTCACCTTCACCGAACCTCGTTATCGTTTCTTAATGATTGTTTTCGCTTTCGGATTGTCTGCAATTTGAAAATTGCGGTTCATGGCTTGACTAATCCCCTCCGGTATGCACATGGATGACAGCAGCATTTTGCTGGACTTCCACCGACTTTCCTGCTTCAATGATACAGTCTAAACAAGGCATAATATCAACTGATCCATGCTGCTTGTTAATAAGGCTACGAAAAGAAAGGTTTGGTTCGCATGTCGACGTGTGCAGTGAGTAAGGACCATTTTGAAAGAAACAATCAGCCATGACTCAGGCACAATAAGTCGTTTGATCTTGATGTGATTTCAAAAGAAGTCCATGTTATGGCTTAATTTACTTCCAAGTGTGTCAAGTTTCACCTGGATGTCCAAAGAGATTTTAGTGTTAAATGTAGCAGATAGGATTATCTGAAAAGATTGTTATTTGCACTTGGATTGCTTTCATATGTGACGCTGTGAAAGCCCTTCTGAGGTTTCAACTGACTTCAGTCGAGCAGTCGACTCTATTTTTGGATAGGATGCCCTGCTTCTATGTAAATAAAACGCAATTTCTTTGATAAAGCAGGGATTTGTTTGCCTTAAGAAGCAGCAGTTACTCTTCCTCTGACCCAACAGGAAGCGGCATGGAAAAGAAATACATTCAATACTCATTTGGTCAAGATTTAAATCAGGAAACCTGAAGCTGTTTTCTTGCCATATGAAGAACTACATGAATTGATGGACATCTTGAGTGAGAATCCTGTTGTAAGTGCTAATGGAAGAAAACCAAAGCGATCCAGCTGGACTGGAAGGCTCTCGCGCTTCTTCATTAAGGATGAAGGCTTTGTATGCCTTCTGGATAATTCAGGTTTCGTTGATGACCAGGTTTACTGTCGCAGGTAAGTCATGATGCCTACTCCTTACCGGCGAAGCAGATGTTTATACGCTTAGCACTAGACGTGTTAAACGTGCTGCTAAAAGTTAGTGTATGGTACTTTAGTCCGTTGCAGACATAACGGGCCGCTCTATTCCAAATACCACCTTCATCGCTAGTTGACCTGCACGAGCCATACCATCCAAACAGAAATGGCAAGATGTCTGCCATGCCTTTGTTTACCCATAGGATTTGTCTTTATATCAAGGGATTTCGATCTCTTCACCACCCAGTACGTATTCCTGTGTTTCGAGTAGTCAAATTATCTTTCAACGCTGGTGGTATGGCCGCATCAGCGATGATGGATTCCACATGAGCATCCTTAACTTCAGAGGGAATCAGTGGATGAGATAGTTTGGATTAGTTAGACCTATCGATAGTAAATTGCCATTCAGATATGCCACACCATATTGAACGATACTAGATACACTTCCGTATATAGGGTAGATTACCATAAAATTACGGTTTCTGAAATTATTAACTTCACCGTAAGGGAATACGAATTTTCTTGGCTTTTTTGAAACCAGAAGCCATTTTTCACCGGCTGGGGGGCAGGGGTACCGGCAGTTGATGCACGCCCCAATGCTGGATCTCGAGTCAAGAAATATCATATCTAAATGCAGTTGTGTAGTTCAATACGTAGGACCAGATAGATTTTCCTCACCGCGTTCATTTTCTTACGAATCTGGCTATCGGCACTCATTTTGTTTATTGCCGTGGTTCACATATATTCCTATCTAACTGCCACACACCGATATTCCTATCTAACTGGGATGTACGTGTTATCCGCTCTCGCCGCTCCGTTCAAATGCAAGATACTTCTTATAGTTTGAAATGGTTCATCTGGTATTACGTTTCCATGTAGTACAGTGCTCCTTCGAGCTTTAGGCATGCAGATGGCAATCAGCACAAAATGACCTTATGTAAATGGCGAGACCAGACCCCCTTCGTGATGACAACAATATACCCATTAGCGATAAAATACGGAAAACATTGTGGTAAATATTTATAATAGCGTGCGAGTCGCGTAGCCCTGATCATTGTGGTTTGATTCAATATGTAACCATCCTTGTAGCCATTGTAAAAAGGGCACAATGATTCCTAACCATGTTTGCTTGATGTTGGTCCTTAAACAAGGAAACACCAACTGGCCTAGGAAATTAGGGTGTATGAGTCATTAAGTTCAACAATCACTGCATTGGAAACATGCATTGTAGACAAAAGAAATATTTGAATATTAATGTTAACCTTATTGTTAAACATTTTAATGTATTCCAGAAGACAGTTGTGGGTTATTTTAAGCAATTAGATCAAAAATAGGATTCTCATTGCATCTTTTAAAATTAAACACCAGTTAGGTTGAGGACAGTCTCCATAATGCTAGCCATTTTAATATTTTCTATGATAGTGCATGCAGACAATGTTGTTTTTCTAAGGATCTAAGGAACACAAGATACACAATTCATCTTATTTCATTCTATTTTCATATTATTTATACTTAACTCAGTATTGTTTATATTTTAACAATGCATATTTTGATTATTTTGTATAATTTTAATTTCTCAAAACAATATCAACAAGTTATATATAGAAATTAGTAATGCAATACCAAATACAAACATAACAATAACAGTATATATGTAAGTTCTCATCGTGCTAACAAGTGTTAACCTCAATAGGCAGATTGGTAAGAGAGGCTACTTGTGAGATTGGTGGATGATGATGATGATGATTTTTAGTTCTCTTTGCTCTGAAAGATATATACTGAAGCATACCAAGGATTTATTGTTTCTAATTTCAGTGGTATTGCTGCATTACCCCCAGTTTGCCTGAGCATTGTATGCCTTAAGATAACCTTGCTGACCCCTTTCAACTTTATATAGTAGTTACCCAATGATCATAACGGGGATACCAGTCAATAAGATAAAATTTTCTCCCCACTCAACTATACAGTAAAAGATGATTAGGGAAAGTAATAACAGTCAGAAAACTATTATTTTTTCACACTCAAAAACTTTGTACAGACTATTGTTAATGACTGCTTTTCTCTCTTCCAGGAATATCAGTTCAAAATGTCAAGCTGGCATATGTTGTATATTTAGACTTGAACAAGTTATAATGTAATACATATGGTGCAAAGAAGCAAAGGGTCACCCCAATGTTCTTGCAAAGCGGGCAATGTTTGTATAGTCCTCAGCCCCCAAATGGAAACAGAAGTAAGAGGACCTTTGTTAACACAAGCCCTATCTTTCCAAACTTATTATTGATCCATGCAGATCCTTTCCCGTATTGATAGGGTCTCAATGGCTGCACTAGAAGGATAAAACATTAAGCTTTTCCTATTTCCACTGGGTACACCTAGATCAAGTTTCAATATTTATGTTGGAAGCAGGGGGGGGGGGGGGCGATCATAATCATTTAGAGGCCAATCTCCATAGCAATTGAGTTCCATATTACAGAAAATTCAAGAGAGAAGTATTAGTTATCACTCTTTTGTAAAAGAGTTCATAAGAAAGCCTTTGGGGTAAGATGTATTCACTATTATCACCATTCACATTCTATACCAGTGGATCAAGTACTTCCAGACTTGAAGGCCTATGCCATTCACAAGCCAAAGTTTGTTCTATACTTCTTCCCTAGGATGTTACTGTGGACCTTATGTTTATCACTGCCCTTCTGCCCAATTCTAAATTTCTGACTTATAGCTCGTTCTCAACTTTAGATTTGTCCTCTTCAAGTGCTGAATTGTGTAAGGTTGGCAATCATGGATTTCCACCTCCCCATTTTTTGAGACAGGTTGTACAGCATGGAACATCCATCCACAAAGACATACTCTTCATATCTGTTTGCTATTGTCATCTGCTGCCTCTTGTACCTTCAGTCTTTCCAGTAACTGACAAGGATGATTGGGGATGTTTGGCCCAACAAGTCCAAAGAACACCATCTGTTGTTTCCTAATCAGAAGTAATAGTTTTCATTTGGTTCCTGCAATGGTAAACACTACCTTCTTGGATACATGCTCTGCCCATGATATGGCCAGCATTCTTCTATAGAAGCATTTTTCATGCCTTCATCATTAGCATACCCCAGCATTCGCTTCACTTCCTTGTTTTAAAAATATGTTGAGTGAATTTCAGTGACTGAGAAAACTAAATCATCTTGTTGTGATATATCAGTGTTCAATTGCTGGCTAGTTGATGAGATAAAAAGATTAAGCAGAGTAGATTTTGTAAGGAAACACGGTTAACCCTTTTCTCTGTGTCTACCCTAGGGTTTATGTATTTGTATAATATGTCAGGTTTTCAGGTTTTATATCAATGCTTCTCATTATTGCAATAACGTGAACTGGAAGTAATTTAAGAGACAGAGAATAGGAAGTATTATCAGCCAGGCTTGCCTCATCCAGTTGTTAGAGCACACAATACCAATCTGTATGTTGTGTTCTTGAATTGCTTTGGTGACATACTTCCTTATTTCTCTACTTCCTTATCAATCATCAATCAATTAGGGATATATAATTCAAGTACCCTGTAAATACAAGTTTATTGGGTTAGTCTAATCTGGTAGCCAATTTCATGTGATAAAGAAAGGTGTTTTATCAAGTCTAATAAAACAGTGTTTGGCAAAAAGCTTTTAATTATATCAATCTGTTATTGATCCCGATTTCAAATCTGTCTAGGGGGTGCATATTTCAGGAAAACACTGGCCATGGGTTGTTAATGCTCTACCATCTATCTCCCTGAAGGTACACTTCAGCAACAGCAACGTGTAATAAAACTGCTTCTGATAGATTCCTCAAATTGATTTTTAGGTGTCTGTAATCAAAAGAGGTCATAACTTCATCATAATGGGATGGTTCTTTATATTTTTTTTAGATTTCAGATGAAGTAGCTTAGTGGAAAAGTGTTGTGTTGCGCAATGCGGAGACCATGGGTTCAGTTCCCTGTGGTCCCACAATTTTTTCACCTTCAAGATTTTACAACACCAATGTCTACATTCAGTTATTACAATATATCCTTCTCGCGATATTTAAAATGCTTTGCCAAAATATGCTGCTGTGAGAGTCCACAGACCAAATATTAAAAGTTGTTCAACATTTATTTATGGAACTATGGAACTAAATTATTTGTTGACTACCATTTATGGTATTATTACTTTGTGATAATTCATAGCTAAATTTTCAAACTGCCTTTGCTGATATTCAGGATACTTGAAGCAGTAATATGTGCTTAGTATGCTTCCCTGGTCAATCATTAAAAGTGAAGTCACAATTATTTATTGTTTTAAATCAATATATACACAGTAGACATATCTGATTACATATAGTTTGGTCAGAATCTTTCCTTAAATATGTTTCTCATTCATCATTACTATTTTATTTCTGTGGTAAAGGAAGTTATCGTCCCAGGTATTACTGCACTGGCACAGCATTTGTTTTGATACTGCCCATTCTAGTTAGTCAAGCAATTGCTATCAACATGTGGTATTCTAAACAAATGTATGAGTACATTACAACACCACTGTAACAGTGTGTTAGATCACACTATTTTAAACCATGTTCTTTCATTTACTTTGTCTGATTATGAAATAGTCTTAGTATATTTGCATTATAAGACCACATTTCAAATGGATCTGTTAGAGTTTGGAATTTTTTAGTAGGCATAGGTTTTGTAGTACTCTAGTTATCAGCATTAGAATGATGTAATCCTTCTTTCTTGTTGCCTCTAAATCTGATACAGATGGTTTTAACTATGTTACTTCTTGTCACACTAGGCCATCTGTGCTATCCTTACACAATGAAGAGAATTTTAACAAGTGCACACGTTTGCAGTCAGTATAATGTAACATGCACAACACTGGTTTCTTTGCTAAAATAGTGCAGGTTTACCATTTATTTCAGGATGTTTGTTTGAGACATTGTCAAATTCAAGAGCTGGCTTTCTTTTCAAAGTGTTTTTTCTCTAACCTTGAAACGTCTTGGTAGCCAAAGGATATTTAATAAAGCTTAGTGTTGCCCAGGTGGTGCTTGACTCCTACATGATGGTTGCTAAAGGCATTTAAAGCAAACCCCAACATGTTAAGACTGTTACATTGACAATGTAGGACAATTTTTTACACAACTCACCACATCTTGTCTCAACTTCTTTCACCTGTGTATAAATATAGGCTTCCTTGGTAAATCATTTATATCATGACAGGTTTGTAAAGTTGCAATATATCTTCAATTGCTATTTTTATTGCTACCTACTAAGTGCATCCACAGAGGATGCTGTCAGTTGGGTAACTTGTAATGCCCTTTGCCCACACAAACCACCACTATTTATAACCCCATGTTATAACCCTCCTTCAAATGACTGGCAGTTTCAATTCTAAGTGAATTTTGGAGAGCATCCTCTCTGCCCCAAATGGCGTTACTATCATGTGGCAACAATGTGGTCCATTATTTTATCTAAAATTATAGAAAGATGTACAGAGGGTTAAGGAGATAGGCTTTGATGTTTGAGTAATCTTGTGTGCCTGTTACGATTTTGTAAACTTGATCTGTGTTTGTGTGATATAAATTGCATGTTTTAGAAAATGTTAAGTATAAAGCATGGGATTTGGGAATGCTTACACAATGCTACAAAAGGCTACTACAGTGGTAAAATAAACATCAGGTGCTGTACTGCTGTAGGATGTTACTGTACAAACTCAGCTATGTGAAAGTAAATAATAACATAACATACAGCCTTAAAATCGCCCTCATAATATTAGTATGTTAAATAGTGGATTAATGCACATCTCTGTATTTTTATTATAGAAATGGAAAGCAGCATTGCCTCTAATGAAAGGATGCTGTTAACATCCACGATGCACAATGCAACTCCAGTACTTCCTGGTAGTTATTCTTCTGCAGCTGCTCTTCAAATGACCGTTTCTGCATTGCCTGTTGTTACAGCGGTAATATCAAAGTCATCTTCCCCGCATGGAAACGGGGACTTTTCTAGCAGTATTCCATCCAGAACATTGGATTTAAAATTTTCAAATATGAAGGATAGACCAAAAATAACAGATTCACTTACTCATGATATTAACAGGACCAGTATAAATTCCAAAACTATTATAAATACTCAATTTTCAATGAATTTGGATACAACAGTGTCATCTGTAGATAAAGACAGTACTGTTTCATACAGACTATCAAATACTCAGAGTGCAAGTTCAAAAATTACAGTAATCAGAAAAAATTCCTTAATAGACACAGAACTATTATCAAATTATATATCTCTGACTCCAAGTCCAAGACTTAGTCAGTCAACAAAGGAAACTCCAGTGATTTCAATTAGAAATTCATTATTCAAAGATAGAACTTTATCGATTACAGGCATTGTGGCATCATCAAGTATGCAAACTGCTCTGTTCTCATCTGGAGCACTAAAAACACATATAGTGCCTTTGGAAACATCTACAAGTATACACAGAACAGTGTCAGAACTGCAGAAGGTGATACCATCTGTTTCTACGTTACTTGTCTTGTCAGTATCTGCCAGCAGTTTCAGCCAGGGAAGCCCAGGTCCACTATTAAGTATCTTTGCAAATTCCTCATCTTTATCACAGAATGCCAGTACCTACGTACCTATTCCTCCCAAAGATGATGGGGGAAAACATTTTGATAAAATTATAATAGGTGTATCCGTTGGAGCATCATCTGTATTTCTTCTCATTATGCTTATTGCCCTTTGCTGGTTAATTCGAAGGAGGAGAAAAAAGGCACCACACAGAAGTGTGCATTATCGATTTAACTATTCAACTCCTGAGAAAGGACAGGATGAACTACTGGGTTCACGTGACTCAGTTGAAATGTATGCAAATTTGAAGTATGCATTCAGAGATGGAATTATGAACAAAGGTCTTGATTCAAGTGGTAAGTTCTGTTCTCTTGCCTTGGAGTTCCAGCAAGGGTTTTTGCAATAAAGTGGCTGTGCTATGATCTCATCACACAGTCATTGGTTTTGCCACTGGTGATTATTTTTTCAAATGCATCAAGTTTGATGATGAAGCTAGGTAGCAAGGACCCTTAGTGCACCCTGCTAAAAGTAGCCTGTTTCCCATTTTCAGAGGACTACATACATGACAATATATTACTTTGCATAATGATCCTCAAAGTTAAAGGGATGCTTTGTGGCAGTTGTTTCTTCAAACGAATATCTAGTCTAGTCATGATAGCTGACCCATAGAAGATTAAATACATTAGCTGAGGTCACGTTTGCACCTATTGGCAACCTAAGCGTGACTGAAATATCCTTAGTGTAGATCAAGATGTATGGATAAGTGTGTCAAGCTTCATGTGGATTTCAAATATCTCTGTGTACAAGTATAGATTGATTTACATTCAAAGAGAAAATCAAAGTAGCATGTAGGTATGAATATCATAGAATGCTGGGGGAGCCTAAGGTAACTGCAGTACTTTCCTTTTCCTTTTTACAATTTCCTATCAATGTTTACATGGTTATGTAGATTTCAGCGCCTTGTTTGATTGGCTGTATTTTTGGTTTAGATCCATGTAGGAAGCTGTTGAACCTATGCAACAGTCACATTAATGATCTGGGTCATCAACTGCAAGCCTTTCTGCTGCCATTTATTGCAAGTCTTGCACTTGTCAGCATCCTTGTTTTTTCCTGCTTTACCATTAATCCTCCCCTGTAGTCTTTCCATACCACAAGTGTCAGGCGAATACTAACCAGTATTAGATAGCTATCAAGTTGTGTGATTAATGTGTGGCTAATGTAAACTCTACTTGAGAAATTTTGTTTGTCTTTCTTCCCTTTTTCTACCTGGTGTTTTCCAAATACTTTTATTCTTCTTGTGCTATATCATGTGATGTTGGTGACCTTTGACCCTCCATGAGACCCTCATTATATATTGGAGGAACCAAATTCTAGTTGTCAGCTAGTGATTTTCCACTTCCTTCAACATTGTATAACTCTTAGAACCATACTTAACGGTACCAAATTTTAGCCAGTTTTTAAGGTAATCTTTAAGTTGCAAAGATGATTGCACATTCATGAGAATTTCTCTCCTTCAGTACATGCCCTCCTCTTTACCTCACTGTCACAGTAGTGGTGTAGTAGTAGAGTGTCAGACTCACAATCAGAAGGTCATGGGTTCGAACTGACTTTTTATAATCAGTAAAACACATGTTAATGTCCTGCTTTATTTCAGTAGTCCACTCTTATAACAACCGCAGCATGAACATTACATTCTAGGATTAGCAGTCCACAACAAATCCATAATATAAGTTTTAGATTTCTCATCTGATTTTAGTCTGTCCTCTTTTCATCAACACTTTAGTAAGATTTTCATTGAATAACCCACTAGGTTTATTGCCCTATTTAAATCATATTACTGCCCAGGCTCTTTTGAAGAAGTTTAAAGATGGACTTGCTCAGGTTTGTTTGCCAAGGCTATTCACCCTGAGCTATGTATCTTGTGCAATACCTCTGTCAACCTCACTACTCCTAACTTGCTGGATCATTTTTTACTTAGGTGCAACTAGATGTGTTCTTTATTCTGTAAAAAACAGAATGGACATTAGATTGTAAAATATCATGGCAGTCAACATTCTAAAAATTATTCCCCCTGTTCAAGGCCAAAGCCACTACTAGGAACAGGGTTACTTTTCCCCATCCAAAGACAAGCTATCAATACTTGCAGTCCAGTCTCTGTCCTATCTCTTGAAACTTAGTTTTCCCACTTCACGAGAGCAGATGACAGAGCACAGTACCTCCGGGATCACCACAGGCAAGCTCAGGGTCAGTTTGAACTCATGACCCTTGGATTGTGAGTCAGGGACTATACCACTACTGTGTGATGTGATGTGATGTGACTGTTGCTTGCTGGTTGACAGTTGGCAGAACACCTCCATCATAATCAAACAATTGACAGGTGTATTCTGTCCCAGTCTTGATGTTTCTATCTTTCTCTATGGTGGTACCTTTCTCTTATGACATAATGCAGCCAGCTGATGTACATCCTCAGCTGCAACACATTTCACCAATATTCTTGCACATTTTTATTTTATTGGTATGCCTCTGCGGTTTTATCTCATCATATCTGGTGTCCTTGGCAACAAGACACTCTTTGCTGACCTGCAAGTCACGTTCTTTCCTACATATTCTTGTTCTTCACCTTGTGTTTCCTCTGCACTTCCATCAAACAATTTCCTTTGTCATCCAGGTATTTTTAGGCTGTTTCTTCTTTGGTCGAGTCACTACTTCTTAGAAAATCTGCCACTATCTATTCCCGTCATTCTTGTTGCCCTTCATCAATCAGAATCTGTTTTTCACTTCAAGCATGTTCATGTCTTTAATGATGTTGTTTTCTGTCAGTGCTCTGTAGCCGAGTTTCATAGCCCACTGCTGCCTCTGTTTTCTTCAGTTCCACATGAATAGCACTTGACTGGAACATAGTCACTACTGATTTCTACCCCTGTATACATCTTTGTTTCTCTCACTGCATTTTTGAATCTCTCTTTGATGGTAATGAAATCAATATGATTTCCAGCCTTGCCACTGTAACTTTTGAAATTGTGTTTTCTCCTTGGAAAATTTATACATTTATGATAGAGTAATGTTCTCATGAACATTACTTGTATAGGTTATATAGACATAAAACATTTAGACCAAGTTTTGAGTTTCACACATGCCGAACATTTTTTTATCACAGAGGGAAGCTTAACAACATTGCCAGGGACATCAAGATCCACTGTACCTTTGACAAATGATTCTACATTTGGTGGAGACACGCTGCCAGTTTCAGCCAAAAGCCCACAAGCACCAGATGCAGGGGTATTTGACGGATTAGAAAATCCCCAAGGTACTGAACGGACTTTTATGCTTTTGCCATCAATTGAGATACACAGTTTTATGAGTTGTTCACAAATTTTAGTAAAGGTTTGTTTTATAAACTCATGATACCTTCAGGATGGCCAAAGCACAGGAGCAACTGCCCCAGCTTTGAAAGCACCTATACAGAGAAGACTCTGTTGTTAATGTTACCTTAACATCAGTGGCTATTGTTTTGTGATAGCTGGTAACTCTCGTGATACAGATTCCATTGGGCACAGTTATTGTGATACCATTAAAAAGATTAGAACATTTCTTTTCCTGATGTTTTGCAACCACAAATAGCAGGTATAGTACGTAGGGTGCCCTCCCTATAAAACTCTTTGTAACAACCCAGATTTGGTGCCTTGCTGCTGCACGTAAATGCGATCACAGTGAGTAGCTTGCTGTATCAGCTACACATTATGACACATCAAAAATTCACCACCCTGTGTTTCTTCAAATTATGTGAATCAATTGTTGTAATATATTGATACTTACATAATTTATTAAATTTCCAGAGTTGAAGTATGTGATCCAGCTATAAGGGAATTCTATTCAAAGTTGGTCTTATTCTTGGGTTGAAAAGCACTTGAGTTTGACAACAACGTTTTCTACCCCTCTGTGATTATTCAGGCTCGGAGTACATCCATGGCAAGTTAGCAAATTCTAATGAGTCAACAGAACAGGAAGTGATGTACACCCACTATGGTGCTTTACAGCTAACACCTCCGCAACCGGATCTGGATCCCGCGCCATACCATCATCAGGAGGAACCACTTCACAGTTATGGACCCTCTTCCTTGTAGTGGTGGCCCCCCTCCGTCTGGAGGTGGTAACCAGGCACCGGTGTCAACTGCTACCTGTAGAGCCAAGACTCATCCTCTCTCTTCAACCAGATCGTGAAGGATGCCCTCTCTGTTGTTTCCTGTGCATCTTTAATAAACGTCCATATCTCTGGCTTCTCACATCAGTATCGATGGCGCAAGGTGCTGATCAGCCCTCCCCCAAGATATTGTTATAAACTAATTGATGATGTTTTCAAGTGCAATCAAGTACCCCGTTGTTTAGATTATTATTACAATGTAAAGAAAATTTATTGAAATTTCGCATTTTTTTGACACCTGAAAGAATATCATTTTAGTGACTATTTCTTCGGACAATCTTTGTATTGATGGGGACATGTAAAGAGGCCCAATGGAATCCGCGTCCTTAGCGAGGCGATTCAGACTGTAAACAGCACCTAGCAATTAGGGCAGACTACTCCTTTTGGTAACACACACCTTCCACTGAGCCTATTCATTGCCAGTATTGATAAATGATTTTACCTGTATCATAGATAACTTGTAGCAGGGTAAAATTTTGAAAGGAGTAAAATTTGAGATTTCACAC
>JAAAKL020011742.1:0-13466 GCA_010016065.2 Carybdea cf. marsupialis auct. non (Linnaeus, 1758) | reverse complement strand
CTATCTACTTGCAATGTAAGTACGCTCTAGAAATTGTAAATTTATGCAACTGATGTAAATAAATATTTCAATTGTAACTCTCAGAAATGGTTAAAAAAACACGACAAATTGAAATTGAAAAAAATGCCAAACCTTTGCTTCGGAGGAATTCGTAAGAATGTAAAAATATTACATTTTCTTTACCATGGATGTTTTGTATGATTTTTTGTTAAAATCAGACCGCGTAATGGCAACGGGCGCATTATGGTGACTGAACCCTAACAAAAATAAGAAGCCCCAAACGAATTTTACAGAGTTCATAAATAACTTGAAAAAGCCAGTAATACGTTACACGTAGAACGTACGGGGCCAAGAAAATCAGAGAATGGTTGAGTATTGGTTCACAAAGTTGTTTAATTTTTAAAATCTGAAATAGAATGCAAGTTATAGCTACGAGCACGAGGGTCATAAAGTCTGAGATGACAAAAACGTACATAATTTGTACCGACTACGTACTAGAAACAAAAAAAGCAACGCTTTGATTCATTCTGTATATTCTGTTGTTCCTGACTACAGGAAATTTGCCTTTCATTATTTTATGGCAATCTCCATCATACCTCCTGATGAGCAGAGACGCATGCACTATTTACGGCCCTCCGTCTTTCAAGGAAACAAGACACTTCAAATCTGGGCGCTTATTGGAGAGGGGCTATCTATCGACGCTTCTCCCATGTTCTGGCTTTTGGACTCCCGAGGAAGTAGGGATCGAACATGTTGAACATGTCGCGCCATGCTGGATTTGTGTTTTTCCCGATAACGCTGGTAGCCGCATGTCTGGTTGGTTGTAGGATATGTTATAGATGTGGTTTTGGTGATGCTGGGAGTGAATGGTTTCTTTAATCTATCTGGTTGTAGTACTTACGTCTTCGTCTAGTACCTCGCTGTTTCCCCAATCAAATGCGTGATCATTTTCCCAGCAGTGTTCCGCGATCAATACAACCACAAAGTCGGAGAAGTATCTCTCGAAACACAGCTCCGAAAAAGACTACGACTCACGACACGATTAATATCTACCATCAATAAAATACAAAAACATTCACTCAACTACTCACAAGGTGACGACACAACTCTCCGTTTTGCTCCAGAATTTATAGTAGATGAGCTCGTATCTATAACAAAAGTTTAAAAAACTGTAACTGGCTGCGATGTTTTCGTAAACAAACAAAATGTTGCAGACGACCATCCAAACGCTCTGTTGGAAGGAGCAAGTTTTCGTTAACTACTTTTACATTTTGTCTTTTACAAATATCGGCAAAGGTGACATGGCATTACAACATAATGGTACAATAACGTAGTAAAAACGTCCACAGTCGTCGACAGACTGTACCTCAGAGGAAAAATTAGCAATTTTATTAGAAATTACATTACAAAGAAATTACAAATCACTTTATAAACCCATTTTGCGAGGAGCCAATCGTTCACAAACTTAGATACCCCATACATGCGTTGGGAACCATTTAACCCAATTTGATCACCCATTAAGCCCTTGTTTCAGGCCATATTCAAAATGCGTTTGCCGAGTTTTACCTCGATTTTGAACGAGCTGCTATGTTTAGAAACCTCGTAAACTTATGATAATATCATCGGAGATCTTTTAAAGTCGCAACTACTAGCTCGTTTGCAGATTTCTAACGGCAATGTCAACGTTTTACGTATGGTTTTATAACCAGGAATTGGTCTATATTGTATGTAGCGATCAGTACGATCATTCGATGTACAACAATGCGGAGGAAAAGTGATGGCGTCACAAATCAAACGTTTTGGAAAGGACGATTCGACTCCAGATACCTGAAGACAACCCTAGAATAGGCTGTTTTCCAAAATAACAGACCTCTGGTGTATATAATGTTTAAATTAGAGGCGCTCGAATTTAAAAAACCTCTGGTCGATCCAGCATCAAGTAACAAGGTTTTGTTAGAGAGATTTAAAACTTTGAAACTTGATATCTCGGTGTTGGGGAAAAGGCAAGACTCTCAATTTTGGCCATTGACGTTCTCACTAATAGAGCTATATGAATATTGAGTATTTTTTTCCGTAATTCAAACATTTTGAAATCGTGACGTCACACTTTCCCTCCGCATACGCACATGATAACGCTGAAACGCATGCGCTCTTCTCGTATCCGCTATTGTTACAAACCTTGCGTTACCATCTGGTTACTAAAATAGATCAATCGACATGTTATACAACAGAAATATTTCTTTCTCTGAAAACAGAATAAGCTAAAGCAGTTCTCGATTGGGAAAGGGGAAATGTTAACAACGTTGAGAGTCCACGTTTCTGTACATATTTTGTGGTGTGGAGTTGAAGCAACATATTCTGGATTATATTCAATACAAGTCTAGCGAAGTAAACTGACCTGGATTTGGAGGAACCCTTGTTCTCACTCCACTCCCTGACAGTTTTCTAGCCACATTTGAAGCTGTGACCGAAGAAGGAAGATAGTAGAGAAGATCATAAATCAATCTGTAAGACGTAGCATATTCACACCCCCCAGGTTATTCTTTCGGTTGAAGTAGCCTCAACCTTTGAAATCCACCTCGAGGTCATTCGAAGCTTTGCAATATGGCAGTCAGGTCACTAGAAAGTTGAGAAGTTATCGTTCATACTACAACCCTTAACCTTGCATGTAATGTCCTACTTAACACTGGCACACCATTAATTTCATTAGGGGTCCCGGTTTCGGTTTCCCGGGAGATATTCCGGGTTCCAGAATATAGGATCACTTACAGACTCCTGCTCAGGTCCCCTTCTTAGACAGCAAACTTAAAAATTAAAGCCTAAAAACTTGCAACAACTCGCCATCTTAAGTAAAGAAATCAAAAGCAACTTGAGCCTGTACATTCCACGACCCAAGAAGAGATTTTTGAGATTTTCGTTGCTACGAAACGAATCACTACATTTGAAACACTTAGCACGATTCACAATTACGCACGTTCAGAATTCCAATCCAGAAAGAAAGACTACTAGATATTTTAAGGTCACAAGGCTGAAATGATGGTCATGTGTCTTATTTTAGTTACAGGAAAAGGGATGTGGCCATAACCATAACTAAACAGTCTAAAAGTGAAAGAATGGGTACAGTGAAACCTTTACCATGATGCTGAATATGGATACGTGTATTGATGAATATTGACAAGAAACAACTACAATGTAAACTAGATGTTGGGCAGTCACTGCATCATAGGCACAATGCAGTTGTTACTGACTTACCAATGTCTGTGTTTTATCTAAAACAGTCTATTCAAAGGGGTATCTAGCGCCTTTGTGGGGGGGGGGGGGGAGCATTCAATATTCGCATGTATCTTTTGACAGCAATTGTTCAGCCTCTCTATTGATTTTAACAAAATTGACGATCAGCAACATCTGTTGCACTCCCTCTACGCGCCATTACTTTACAAAAATTTTAAAGTGGACATCTTACGACCCCTTAAAAACAAAATATTGGCAAACAATTCTATATCAGGTCAGAAATATGTATACAACCATGAGGGTGTACTTGTCTTGGCATATTTTGTAGTGAACAGTAGAGACTATCTGTACTAGAGTGTTCTGGATTGCATCAAGTACATATTAAGCGAAGTACTCTGACCTGCATCTGCAATAGCCTTTGGTATTACTCCAATCCCTGACTGTGTATTTGCCGCAGCTGTTGCAGAAGAAGATGGAGCTACGAGAAGAGTATGCAAAAATTTCCATAATATACGCTACTCATATTGCCTCCAGATGACGTAAAAACAACAACTTGTGCTTAAATATTTTTAAACACAGTTCACCGCTTGTTACTATGCAACGAATCACTGCCTTATAAAGCTTGGGTTACCTGGCTCAGATAACATGATTTCAACGCACATTGGTACCAATGTCCACTCATGTTAGTTTTGGGTTTTTTGAGCAAGCATCTGATTTATCTCTGGCGTAAAAACACCATCCGAAAAGGCAAAGTATAGATATTTCAAGGTACATAAACCTGTGTTTGCTATGAGTTTAAGGGTAGATTGTACCGTACACTAGCATTATTCGACCTTAATAAAAAGGGCTACATCGACGTGATCTCCACTAGATGATTTTTAGGACGATCGTCTTAAAAGCTCCTAATGGAACTAGCGCGGTAACGACAAATCTTCTGTTTGGGTGATCATCCAAAAGTAGAAACTAGATCTTCTGCTAGCTGACCAGAAAGCATCGATCACTTTTTTCTTGACGTCAAGTTGATCTTGTTGACGTACTTGAAGGCGTACCTCTACTAAGCGTTTCAAACGAGGCTCAAAATGGGATTTAAACTGAGGTTCTTATTTCAAAAGCTAAATTAACACAATATTTTAGAGCAGTGACTGCAGCAAGTACATGTAGAATTCGACAAAGATATGTGTTTACAAAGGCCCCCGGAGAGTTGAAATGTCTGTGGAACATCAGAACAAAAAAATAAAACAATGAAACCAAATGAATGAAAGCTATCGTCCTAAAGATTTTGTCAAAAAACTACATACTCCTAATGAGTTGTCTCATTCTCGGATAGCTGGAAGTAAAAGACTAAACTGGATTTAAAATAGTACGAAATAGCAAAACTATTTTGTACTTGAAAAAGCCATGGTCTAGTGGATACGTTCCTGGCCTTCAGATCAAGAGGGTCAAGAGGGTCAGCGTTCAATTCCCGGAATGTCCATTGGTGACGTCAGGAAGAGCATCCGGCCTTCAAGTGCTCTATGCTCCAATAACAAGTCCCATGAATATCACTAATTCTCGAGCACCGTGCGGTGCGTAGAGCCGTGAATATGGGCACGGTCAAACCCCATGAATGGGCATAAAAGACGTTAAACGGAGAAAAAAAGGAAAAATGTAGATCTCCTCAGAGTAGAAAACTGTCAGAATGAAGCACGAAGAGCAGGAAGTGATACTCTTTCCCAGCTGTGCTTTTGAGACAGCAGATCAGAAATTAAACAGTCTGATAAGCATTGTCGTTTTGACCAATCTTTGTCCGTAGAACTACATAGTTGACAAAAATGGCCAAATAAAAAGGCAATTACTTTTAGTATGCAAATCTTTTAAGAACAAAAATGGTTTCGCTACTTCGTGCTATTGTGATTTATTGTACCATAAACAAAAAATTTTATTAGGATTTCTACGGTATGTGGCATTGTCCTTAAGTATCTGAATACGATTGACCATAACGCAGGCGTAAATCATGCACCAGCAGCCTGCATTGACTATCTGTTTCGGTTCCTTTCTTCGTACTGCTTACACGGTGCTGATTGTAATTTCTGCCATCTTTCGATTCTTTACAATCATCTGACATGTCAGAATCGATTTCCCCACGAAGTAGAAAATAGTTTGACTTCACTTCGCTTGCTAACAGTTTTCATTTCAAATTCTCATGTTTACACAATGGAAGTCACGTTACGCAATAGGCATTAAACTCATGCTAAACTTTCATAACGACTGTCCTAAAATGGTACAGAGGAGATCCGCCTTTAAAGTACCATGGAATAAAAAGCATTAAAGCACTAGGCAGATAGGGTGAAATTTAAAGATTGGGCATAGTTGAACTTCACTCTTATTGTGAACATATGAGAAGGGTACTGCTGATTGGTGACAGATCATATGCAAAATGTACACAAGGCGTCACGCAGTCCCTGCAACAGAGGCACTTTGTCATCAGTTACGTAACACTGATTCTACTTCATCGACCATAGTTCGCGTGATATCCTTATGATTTGTGAACTATTAAATAGCTTTCAAGCAAATGAGCGTGCAGAACAGCGCAGCTTACTCGCAATATATTCAAAATAGGCTAAAAAACTGCTGACCAACGCAAAAATTGTATTGCAAAGATTGTCTATTTGAGTGCCCTTGTTCCATCACGTCTGCAGTCATGGTTTTACCAAAGACTGACGGAACTAAGAGACGAAACGAGAAGTGATGTACGGAAAATGGTTAAGAAGTTGTTATTTAAATACAGTAGACTCTCGATACAGCGAACATTGATAGTTCGTTACATCGAGAGTTCGTTATATCGAAAGGACTTATATAAGACCTTTGTTAGAGAAAAACGAAGGGAAATGAACCTCGGTTCGTAAAATCGAGATGTTTGCTATATCGGGGGTTCTCAACATCGAGAGTCTACTGTATCATGTTTGAGTTCAACAAGGAAATCTCCAAGAGGAGAATTTCTTTATTGTATTAGTAGGCACCATTGAAAACCTCATCTGCTACTAGAACAGTGAAAGGCTGGGGAAAGACAGTAATGAATATCATGAATACATTAGGTGACACAACGTTTCCGAAAAACTTTCAATGAAAACTCACCCGGATTACCACGACCCTTACGTCTCGCCCCTGACCTTGTACGTGCAGCAGGCACATCTGCTAAAGCATAAATACGACATATAAGCCTTGACGTTTGTGTTTGAGAAACACTTTCTCAATTAAAAAATTCCATTTATTCCATAGATTAAAATATCTTAAGAAACTACTTATGGCTTAACGCACAGATTGACCAATAACAGCTATCACTATGTCCCTTACCTCAAAAACCTTTCTTACCGTAACAACAAAACTAGCAATGGCTAAGAAGCTTAAGAAAAGACTTACAGTTGTTACGACCGTTTGTAAAACAATGCCTCAATCATAGAATAAGTAAAGTAACGAAATGTGAGGAGACCAATGAAAGGGTAATAGGGGCTTTAAACTAAATTGCTCTTAATTTTACAAAACTATATTAGCATGATTCAAGGTGCAAACATATTCCTGATCTTTGCAACTGATATAACGGTATGGCTCTACAAAATAAATTGCTTCCGTTTTAAGATGTTCTCCTCCCTTCTTGGAGTAAGATAGAAGCTTCTTGATGTGTTCTGAGGAAGACGTAGTTCATTTTGTGTCCTTGAATGTTCCATTCTGGTGCTACGGAGAGAATGTTGGTTTTTCCTCGAGAATGTTGTTAAAAGTGTCATCAATAGCTAACCAATACATCTGCTGCGTTAAAGGCATAAAACAATTGATATCACCATCATGTTTTGAGGTCAGTGTGTTTCTTAAACATGGCTGCAGACTACCAGTTGCTTTAAACTTAACATAAACAAAATTCATATCTCCAGTTTGCCTCTATAGATGTATACATGCTTGATTCATAAGAATAGAAACAATATTTTAACTTTAAAGACACAATCTTACCAGAAGTGCTTGGAGATACAGCTGTTCCTGCTGTTGTTACTGATTGCATTCCTTGCGTTGCATAAGGATCACTTAATACCCTTCTTTGCATCTGGCGAACAAACATTGAAGACTTATTTTGTTGGTAGCCCTTGTCAAAATACAGTATATTTGGAATCCTCATAGAAGTCGATTCGAGGTCAAAATACTCCTTCCCTGCTTGAAATGCTGCCTCAATTTTTGTAGCCACCTCAACATTGTACACTATTGAAAGGAACACACCAAACATTTTTTAACACTTTTTTAACGATGATCTCAACAAGCGTTTTCGAAAGGCATGTACTATGAAAATACGACTGATGGATGAACTAAGAAATTTGAGCTATATTATCTTCTATGGCAGGGAATAGCAGATCTTGACCTTATATCCACAAGTAAGAAAATGGCATCAACCATACTATATGAGGGGAGAGGGGCAAAGGGAAATTTTTAACAGTCAAGAAGGGCATGACCATTGTTTTATACTATTAAGAATGAACTTTTTTTAAAAAAATCTATATGACCTTGGTTTTCCATTATTAGTGACTTCTGGGAATATTTTTAGGTATAATTCCTATTCTATTTCAGACAAAAAAAGTCAGGGAGATCCCCATTTCTCCTCCCCAGTAATGACAACTGTTCCTAGAGATATAATGTGACACTGTATCCTGAACATACTCTGTCTATTACAAATCAACAGGTACGAAGATTGACCACAGTTAAACTGTGTATATATGTTACATTTGTTGCAGACATCAGCTTTGATAAGGATATTATTGATTTCTGACGTTCAGATTTATATATTCATGAAAAAGTGAGTTTCCATTTAAAAATAAATCTCCTATTTTTAATACTCCTATGTCCAAGGTCTTGTACAACCTTCAGTGCCCAAGGTGAGTCCTCTGGACCCCAATGTCAGATTTCAATTTAATGTTAAAGCAGATGTTAGGGACTTTAAAAATGTACTCCCATAATGTCTAGGCATTGGTGTCAGGGATGGGGGCATGTTGCAGCACCGTGCCTTCAAACTGCTTGACAAATAAAACTTGTGCCAAATGATTGCCTATATTTGGACTAAAAATGAGTAATAAATGTTTAAAAATACCAATATTCAGTTATCTTCTTAAAGAAAAAATATCTCTAAACTATCAAATTTATATTTTCCTAAGCCTATCTAAAGTTGTATATCCTAGATTAAAATTGGCCTTTTTACCAAACTAAGTTGAATTCTGAGTGCTCCAAAGAAACTTAAAAAATGAAGATATTGATTATTCATTAACCAGTTTCTTGAAGATCAAACTGAACACAACCTTAGAATATCAGAAATAAACTAATACATTGACATAATTTTTTGCAACTTCTCTTCTCAAGAAGTGCCACCAGCTCTGAGTCATGAGACAGGTTGAAGATCGATAGAGGAAATGGCATCTAACAGATATGTTGGTACAGCATCTGGTAAGTTGGCAGAGGTTTACATGGATAGTGGGAGAAGGAAAACTATATAACCCAGCTACTCTCAGACAGTTGTAATGAATTGGAGTTGGCGTTATCAAGAGGATCTAACTGTAAAACCTTGCATCAGACTGGGATGTGACATCACAGTCAGAGGAAAAACAGTTTATAGAAGGTTACTAGCTCCATGTGGTCACTCTAAATGTTGCTACCTTATGAGGAAGAGTAGAAAGTTGTAGACATTAGCATCTGTTTTATGCAAGAAACAAGATGGAAAGGTGAGTTGGCAGGAAGCATTACCTTGAAAATTGCACATATAAATGTTTTTGGAAAGGTGAAGACTATGGCTTTGGCAGAGTCAACCATTTTCATGGCTCAGAGGTCAACTGACAGGGTGATGAAAATTGTAATAGTATGAACTTGTACACGTTGGCTCTTAAATGAGAAAGAAAATATCCATGTAATCAATGTGTGTTTATGCACTCCAAGTCTACCACTCACGAGAAGAGGAGTCCTTCTATCAGACAGTATCAAGTAACCTTGATGCTGTTCCTGATGATGAAGTACTCTTGGTTTGCACAGATTTCAATAAACATGTGGGTGAGACCTCTGACGGTTTTGATGGTGTTTATGGTGATTATGGTTTCAGTGACAGGAATACTGAAGGGACTAGCCTACTGCATCTTTGCGCTACTTTTGAGTTCTCTCTGATAAATATCTTCTTCCAAAAATCTGGCCTCTTTTATAATCACATACAGGTCTGAGTCCGCATTGACCCAAATTTATTGCATGTTAATAAGAAAGCCATGACTGATGTTAACCCATAACTCAGAGGTAATTGGGAGTGAAGAATGCATTTCTTACCACTAATTGTTAGTGACCCACTAATATCATCTTATAGCACCAGCAAAAGAAAATAGTAGATGCATGACTCTGCATGTGAAAGTCTGGAAACTCTTAACTTCTTTTATGGCAACTGCAGTTGTCGAAGTGCTAGTGATATGAGCTTCAATCCACTTGGAGTGTAAATCAACAATTTAAGAAGCATTTTGTTTTCAATTGGGCCTGCATAGTCAATGTAAAGTGAACTCAATGGTTTGGATGGAAATTCGAGTTGGAAGTTGATCATTGTGGCATCACCTTCCTAAAAATGAATGTTCACATTGTGTAGGTTGACATCGTTGTGGAGTCATGGTATTATGGAGCATATTGTCTGATGACCGTGATATGCCTAAACATGTGCTCTCAGTAGAACAAGCCTGTGTAGTGTAGTGGTTAGCACACTGGACTGCAGTACGGAAGGCCGTGGATGGAAACCTGGCATGGGCATCAGTTTTTCAATAGAATATGGGCCCGACACATCAGTCAACTGGAAACACCAGAGTGGCAAACCATGTGATGGGGTAAGCTTGGAGCAACCAGACCACTGAGGTAACCATGTTGTGAATCATGGATGGCGAGCAAGGTAGATCAACACCTGGATGCTCACATTCAGGGGGGCATGTTGGAAGTTGATCATTGTGGCATCACTTTCCCGTAATGAATGTTCACATTCTGTAGGTTGACATCATTGTGTAGTCATGGTATCACAGAGTGTATTGTCTGATGAATGTGGTATGCCTAAACATTTGCTCTCAGTTGAGCAACCCTGTGTAGTGTAGTGGTTAGCACACTGGACTGCAATAGGGAAGGCTGTGGATCAAAAGCCAGCACAGGCATCAGTTTTTCAATAATTGGATGGGGTGTATGTAAAGATGTTGCAGCTGATTAATAACAAACAAATTGGCAACAGTCACAAGTTCCACTACATTCTCAATGCCTGAATGGAGGCTTGGTCACCATACATAACTGTGGGCCAGCAGAAACAAAATTATATTTAACCTTCCAGGGTGAGCCTTGTGAAGAAACTGAAATACATGGGGTCTTAAACTGTTTGGAAGAACAACCCTCAAGACCCATAACAAACAACATTGGTTGAATGCCAGTTCAGTACTTCAGCTTTCAAAAGGTTTGAAATGTTCATCATTTTTTGCAGGCCAACCAGATCAAACAAATCTAATAACATTCCTAACAACTACTTCTTCTGCACTAGCTTTAGCAATGTCTGTTGCTGTAACTGGTGTTGATTCCAAGAAATGCATCAAGTGAAGCATCTCACCAGTCTCTGGATCATAAGCAGGTACTTTATTTGAAGGTACTTAACTCAAAATATCAACATGTCCTGATGATTCGCCTTCCTTATAACAGAATGTATAACCATAAGATCCTAGTGTAATGACCCAATATTGAAGACATGTTGAGGCAAGAACTGGGCATCCCATATGTTCACCTAATAAAGTCTCTGATGGGTGGTGATCATTATTTATTTCCAATTTGTGGCCATAGAGCATTGTATGAAATTTCTTTACTCCCAATATCACTCCAAGAGCTTCTTTTTCCTGTTGGCAGTAATTTCTCTCCACTGCAGGAAGTGTGCATGAAGCAACACTGAAAGAGCAATGCACTCCATTAATAGCATGTGAAATCAGTGCTCCTTCCCCAAATGGAGATACATCCACAGCAAAAACTATTGGCTTCTGTGGATCAAAATGCACAAAGATCTGAGCTGCTTGTAGGGTTGTCTTGACAAGTTTAAAATACTTTTTTTTCTTTTGTGTCCACACCAATTTGACCTGCTTCTGTAACAAATAGTGTAAAGGGGCTAATATCATTTATCAGTTGAGTATAAATCTATCATAACAATAAAGCACTCCCAAAAAAAAATTTCAGTTAGGTTGGAAAACCAGAACCTTAGACATTGCCTCAATCATACTAAAAATTGGGTTTATTCGCACAGAGTTAATAGTATGACCAAAATACATTATTTTGGGTATAATGAAGGAGCATTTTGACCTTTCTAATCTTAAGCCTGCTAAAGACAATCACTATAAAACTCAGGATTGGCACGATTTAAATCATGATTTAAATCAAATGATTTTTTTAATTAAATCACCAATTTAAATCAAATGCTTGATATTTTGAAAAATTGAGTAGTTTTTTTTTTGCTTTTGTTCTTCTTTTGTTGTTTTAACAATGTCAGCCAGTAGTAGAACACAACAGTTTTATTTACAGACAATATACATACATGTTACATTGTACTTCCACTAGTAACTGCTTAACCATATTACCAAAAGTTACAGAAAACGTCATTCATAAAGAACATGTGTAGCTTGAAATACAGTGAGCGGATGTATAAGCAAACAATTTGTTCCAGTATGATAAGTTCACCTTGCAATTCATAAAGTACAGTGTATACCTGCCATTATAAATTTAAGCATCAGCACAGAAGGCTTGGAATTTTTGATGGTACTTAATTTAGCAGTCAACCAAGAAACAAAAGAGACACATGCTGTTATGTAGTAGAATAAATGTTTCAGTATTGTACTCCATGAACATGATCTACCTGGTGTATAATTTAAAGTGTTTAAGAACTGAAAGGCTCAGAAACAAAAAATCTGAATCGTGAATTTATGGATTTTGGAAAAAAATCGATTTAAACCAAAAAAATCTGATTTAAATAAAAAAAATCTGATTTTTTTGATTTTTTAAAAGAATCACTGATTTCGCCAACCCTGTCTGGTTCAAAACTTCTTGTAATGCTATATACAGCTTTTTAAAGTGATTGAATCCCATTTCTAATCTTGGGTCTACAAAACTGGTTAATCCATGATAATTGATTTTCAGCATTGTTTTCCAGACCCCACTCAATCAACCACCCCACCAAAGCCCCTGCTTGTCAATCTTTCATTTTTAAAATTGCATGGTACAATATTTTTACCGGAGGCTTTAGTACCTATCTGGGAATGGAACCAATTAACCTGGTGAGTGATGTTTTCTCTTGTGTTTTAGCAACAATTGAGTATTTAAACTTAAATTGACTTGCTTTTGATACAGGGATTAAACTCAGTATCATTAATACTGTTGGAGTTGATATTTGCCTCTTAGACTTTGTATGTAAAAACTAGGTGTAGTCACTGATAGCAGATTGCTGGAATTGTTAACATCAATTGGTCTCTGGCTACATTCCCCTTAACCCATCCTTTCCTGATTATTGATTTCCTGACTTTTCAAGTGCCCTGCTTATTCTAGTACCTTCTCTTATTCAACCTACAATATAAGTTACTAATTCAACAATTTAAACAGTGTAAGGCTTCTATTTAAATCTTAGCACTAACAATGCAGTGCTGCAATTTCATTGTTATGAACAGCTTCAAGCAAAATTTGCATCGTACATTACTTTACAAAATAAAACTTATTGCCCCAAGCATTCATGTCTTGGGCATTATTTCTTTTGTTGTACACAGAATTGTGTGTTGGTTACTATGCAATACAACTTTGGTATACTTAGCTTGAGGTTCAAGCATAAATGGACTAAAATACCTGGTTACCTAAACTGCCATAAATTGTACTAACATATCTATCACTGAACTACGTCAGATAGTACCCTGAAGTACTTTCAGGTTATCAAGAAATCCAGTGCTATTCCAAAGAGTATCAGCTTTGGTGTATATAACCTTTCTCCTTTTTATGGTTTACAGAAACAACAGTTATAATGTATATCCTCCAATAAGTAATAGGTATCTGGTCTCATGGCAACAACAACAATAGTCATAAACTAAACTGACATTACAGTAATCGTGTACAGAATAGTCATAACTTATAATAAATACAAGTGTATGACTATAGATGTTACATGCATCAGTAAAATTAATTTCAGCTCTCATAGATCTACTGCACATTTTCAT
>JAAAKL020011741.1:0-13468 GCA_010016065.2 Carybdea cf. marsupialis auct. non (Linnaeus, 1758) | reverse complement strand
GGCTTATTTCACTTAATTCAATATCTGGTTCCTTATCGTTTACCTGTGTCTTGTCAAGGGTGATAGAAGTGATTGCAGCTGCTTCATGTGGAAAAGATATGTTCAGATGTTTTTGAAAATGTTCTTTCCATAGATTCAGAACTGTTGATGAATCAGTCTGGTTTTTGCAGTGTTGTCCTTGAGAGTATTTGACCTCTTTTTAGGTAATCCTTCAAGTTCTCACACTGTCTTGAATAACTTATGTCTATCGTGTTTTAAATATTGATCCTCACATTTTTTTTACCTTTCCCTCTAAAGAACCATTTTTTTGTTTCTTGACCCCTTGCTTTACGAACTTGTTTCACCTTGAGTATTCCTTTTTGTGAATTCTGATCAAGAATTCCTAAGAAAATACAATCAGGCTTTTCTTTGTTGATCACTTCTGGAGACAAACTCTCACCATCTGTGCACCTTTTGTAGCTGAAAACTTCTTTTTACTTTGTTTGTAGCATTTTAAAGATGATCATACAGTTGGTCTATGTCAGATTCCATCACAAAAAGTGGCTCCAAATCTCCCTCTGAGTTTTACCTCTAAGTTGTGTGCATAATGAGCATTATTCAACTTGTGCACATCAAACTTTCTCATGAGATGGTATTTTCTATTTTCAGTGCTTTAAACAATAATTTTGCCAACAAGAGGGTATGATCTGAATTGATGATGAATTGTCCTTCCATGTGTCGATATCTAGGTGACAAGTCTTGACTTCTTATGCTTGGATATTGAATTAACAATTTTTGGTGTATTGATTCCACAGAACTGTACAAACTTTTCACCAATATTGTTCTGTCCTCCACATGTGTATTTTCCAACAATGTGACTCCAGTTTCAAAAGCTGCCATGTCCAACCTTTGCATTAAGCCCCCCATTATAATGTATTTCTGATTTCTGGGGCAATTGTTTATCAGATCCTGTAGCTTGCTATAGAAGTTGTCCACAACTGTATCTTCATAACTTGAGTCAGGAGCATAAATTTGAAAGATCATAAGGGGGAAGTCTTTCAAGCTAATGGTAACACTCATAATTCTTTCAGAAAATAGAAGTTGTAATCAAGTAGCTAAGGTGATAGTTTTGATGAGACCACAACAGCAACCCATTGTCTATGGATGTTATCTTTTAGTGAAGAATGTAGAAAAGTGAGGCCCCGTTCTACGAAACTCCCTGGAATACTGGAATCCAGATGTGTTTCTGAAATTCAAGAATATCTATTTCTAACCTGGTCATTTCCATAAAAATATTTTCTCATTTACCATCACCATGTAGTAATCTCACATTCCATGAAATTTGCCAAATGCAAAATTAGTTGCTTAACAACCTTCCACCAGATTTCTAATGTACCCCTTTTTTCCCCGGGGCTAGGGGTCGATTTCTACGTCTAGTTTTCATTGTTGTGTAGATGAGAGACATATAAACAGGAACTTTCTCAAAGTTATAATTGTTTGTGTGTCCTTCATTGTCCTTCACTATTTTCATTGCTTTCATTAGCTGACGAGCTCAGTATTCCCTAGTGTAACCCAGCTTGGGGTGGTTGTCGGGTGCTATGCCTTGCCAAAGGGAAACTCAAGATTTTGTCCGGCACTGTTTATTCACTATAGTTGCAGCCAGCCCCTATATCTAGAGGCTGTTCCCCTATCAGCAACCTGGGGAGCCGGTGGATGGGTGTTACCTCACCTTACAAAGTTTGTGATTGCCGGAATTACATTACTAGTCTCCTTGCTCACACATTCTTATGTAATCTGCATATAATATGCATCTACTTTGTATTTCCGGGCCATAGCCTGTTAAGGCATTGCCCTCTTAATTATCAGCAGGGATCCATTTTTCCAGTCAATATCCAGATAGATATTTATCTTTCGACATAAAATTCACAAACTTCAACCCTCCATTCAATTTTTTAACTGGGGGGTTCGTACATCTGAATCTCATGGGATGCTGCAACGTAGCAGCCCAAAGGTAAATTTGCTTGTTTAGGCTCTCTGCCTCTCCATTAGAATAACTGCTATTACGACCCTTTTTACGGGCCACGTGGTGCGTTTTAGAGGCAGTTTTCCACCACATTATTATACAAGTGCTGAGAAGTCCCATGGCCTCGTTTAGATTGCCAACCACGAGAAAAACGAGGGACCTGTAGTCCCCTGCACACCTAATCCGCGGTTCCTGCATCTTAATAGTTTACGTAAGTACCACAGCAGAAGTAACGGCGGCGACCTTTCGATGCCGCTTTAAATCAACGAGGTGCTATCAACTAAAGTCGACCTGATTCTACCCAGTATAACGTCGTAGAATTCTTGCAGAAACCAGTTGTTAAGTTGAGCTTAACATCAGTTGACCTGCAAAGCATGGCTGTATGATGACAGTACTGCTTCCCTAACCAAGTTCAAGTTCTGGTAATATAGCTTAATGTGCTGAATTCGAAACCAAGGTCTTAAGTATTTACCATCGACACATTGATCTCATGAAATTCAAATTACAGCGCCAAAACATTCTCTAGTACAATTGATTCACGCACAAAGTGATTCATTGCTACATAGACGTATAGTCACGAAACTGGGGCCTACAACGACCTCCCATTTTTCAAATCTGCATTCTACTGCATGCCGTACTCCGTAGCGCGCATATTTGGGAGGTAAGACAACTTAACGACTAAAATTATCAAATTACATTTTAAAGCTCGAGGCGAAAACCGGAAATCAAGAAGCAACAAACATGCAGAAGAAAATTCCTGTAACTGCCAAGTGGCTATCGGTGGTTCATTTAAAAAAGCAAAGCCAATACATGCAGCATCGTTTCGTGCGAAAGGAGAAAGTATCATGTACCACTTTACCTCTACAGATGCTTCCACTTTGGTCAAAATAAATGCTGAAAGCGAAGATTCTTTGCAGCTTGATCACAAACGGATTCCCTCCATGTAAACACTTAGCATTTCCTCTTCGAAGGAAAGGAAGTTGCAGAAGTACCATGTGACATCCTGTTCAAAACACAGGGATACAAGCGGCTTGCTTTTAAGGTTCTGCCATGGGTTAGGTCCGAAAGAAAGTCTAGGTTACAAGACGATAGAATAAGGGGCGTGACGGGCGAAAGTTTGTGGAAGAGAACCCCAAGATTAAGGTCATTCCTCAAAAGTAGGTCGTATGATTAAAAAATGTCAATTTTATCTTCAAATCTATATCAAATACACCGTATGTTTCTCTGGACTCGACGAGCGATCAGCAAGCTGAACCAAAAGCTTTCGATATTTAGCTATGATCTTGTCACAACTCATCATCCAACTTAGGTCAGTAGCTTATTAATGACCATTTGGGTACTGTTACAACGTAGTCTTTTGTTCCTTACAACAAGATTAGAACTTTGGTCTCACGGGATGATTCAGCATGGACCTTTGTATTGAATGTCCGTAGGAATTTTCCCATGAACCTTTGTTGGTCGAATAGGCGGATAAAATCTCAGCCTTATAAGGTTAGGGATTCTCCACTTGGGATCAAATAGTGTGAGGTTTACTTCGAATCTCTTCAATAACAGGCATACAAAACAAGAGTTTTTTACTAGTTTACGACGATACGACACTTTAACTTGAATAAAACAACATAGATGGATCCCATCTCTACAAAATCACATTCTAAAAATACAATCTAAACTGATACTTTGCAATGAGAGGTAAAATTAATCGAATTGTTCGTTCTGTACAAAAGAAATGGATGTGATATGATTGTGACATTGCCAAATGACACATTGAGGTGTAAGTAAGCCTATAAGAGGAGAAAGGGAAGTTCATATTGATTAGGCCTTTCGATGCTCATGATCATCTGTGATTGATTACGTGGATAGGAGAGTTTATTGCATAACTTCTTTAAGATCGCACTTTCTTGTCAAGAACAGTACGTTTGAAATGATGAATTTCGAACAGACATCAGAAAATGAAATATATGTCACCAACGGGATTAGAACGTTTCACCAGAACATTCACGACGTGTGGGGTAGGTAAATCACGCCTGTAACGAACCATACTCTACTCCTCTGATCTCCACATCAGCTCAAACTCCTCCAACTGTAGCTATCAACATTCAGTCCTAGGCTATTTTGTAGACTAGCCTCTCTGAGAATTGCGATTGTCGTAAAAACAATCTGTTTTTTAAGTTAAAAATGTTTTAAGCTCTGCGTAGGCTCCGCAATTTTTCTCTAGAAATTTTATCCTATTTCGAATCCTGTCATGGCGTCGTGCACATCTTAATCTAGCGTAAAAAGAAGGTTCACGAATCGCGCTTTCCAGATGGGAAAGGAACCGGGGATCTCCATTGAAGTATAGTCGTGACCTGAGCCCATGACCTGTCGAGGCCGACATATGATGATCCATTGCGAAGAATAAGTATGGAGAAAATAAAGTAATAAATGAAGACGAATGAAATTGCATACTTGACTGAATATTGCAAACATAACATCTAAGTATAGTTGGTAGGCGCGACCAAAAATAAGTGAGTATAAAACACGCATGTCAGAATACACAATTAAGTGTTCATTGTTTGTTAAAGAATGGACAAAGATTGTTCCTCGACAATCTTACTTCATTTCACATCGAAGATACTAAATGCTTCCTTGGACTTTGCAAGTTTCATCCATTGTAATTTTCTACATTGTTCTTTCAATACAAAGTTATTACCGAAGTATTCGGTCTGCTAGTTACAGTCAACGTAGGGGCCTGGGAGGCACTTGTCTCTTCCCACCTTTAGCCAATGTATTGTCATGTATGTGTTCAGTAAAAGTTTTTTTGTCTATCACAACAATAGTGTGTTTCCTCCTTTTTCCTCAGCCGTTACCGTAGAAATAGTGACAAGAATCAGTCTAGAACGGCAGAGCAACACTATAAAGTACTTAATACAAACTTATATTTCGGCTAGTCAAGTTGAAGAAGGCTATCTTGGCTAGCCGAAATATAAGTTTATTTGTATAAAGTACTTTATAGTGTTTCTCTGCTGTTTTAGACTGATTCTTGGTTTAAATCCAATTTATGAGTCTATTTTACAACAAATTGCCATGTTCCTTCGTTACAAAAATAACTCAGGATATAATAGGTCTTCATAGTAAGCAAGGCTAGGTCGATTATCAATTTTTTCTGTCTGTGGTATCTGTCATAAAGTGCAGTTGACCAAAGTATCAGGCATTTCTCTTTGTAAAACTTCAACGTAAATTCCACGCCGATGTAAAAGCTTGACGTCCCGGCTTTTGTTGAATTGATTTCTTGGTCGGTTTATTGTCAAAATATGAAAAGTGCACTAGCCATCGAGATTGTTGAAACTAAGAAGCAGAGTTTACAATGATGCAATAAGACGATGACTTTTTACAAACTGAATTATTTTACGTTACCTATCCACCTGGTGTCGAACATCTGATGTGAAAGCTGAACGCTGAGAAAGAAAGAGGAGAAGATGATTGAAGTGTTTGAGACTTGGTATGGAGGAGGGTTCTACGAATCAGTTGGAGGAAAAGAAGAGCAAACGGTTGGGTCACAGGGAAAGTTGCAATGACACAGGCAAAGAGTATCCTGGAACCGGATAAGAAACAGAAATTGAAGAAGTACCGCCACTGAAAGAAAAGAGGAGATAGTCTTGCACTGGCAGCCATAGAGGGAGAAATGAATGAGAACGGCAGACGAGGAGGAAGCAAAATAGAGTGGATGGACAACATCATTGAATGGAGCGGTATCATAGATGGCGCAAGAAGGAGTGCCCATAACAGATGCGTCTACGGCCCATCGACCCAAGGGCTAAGATTAACAGGACAGTGCAGTACAGTACCTATCCACCACGTGCCTTTTGGCACATAGTACCTTCACAGAATGTCACCACTCTCTTCTCGTGCAGCTGCAAGAGCAACTGTTGACACACTGCTAGTTGTCTATGATTTTCCATAAATGCTCTCCGTGTTATACTAGGTATTCCCCTTTTTCTTCGGCATTTGGGAGTCAATGTGAGGGCAACATTGCCTTCACTGCTTGGCATCTTTCGTAGACAATGTCGGATGTACATCTATCTTACAAACCGCGTAGGATAATTTTGAAAGGTAGAGCAATAACGTCTCTTTTGATTACTTTGTCTTTATGTTTTATGCTGCCTATTTGGCTTCACTAGCATGTGCTGAATTGATCGCTAAAAATTCATTCAAGACAACAGGGGCTCCAAAATTAATCCTTTATACAGTCCTACTAGCAATTAGACGTAGCTAGATGATGATATTATATTATTTTCTTTATTACAGTAGCTCTGTTGTATGTAATATCGACTTTTTACCTCGTAATCCTGAGCAATCGTAAGGGTTTTGTTGCTATTATTTTCTGCTATGTTTACAGATTTTACAAGAGTAAAAAGCTCCATTTTCTATCATGCTGTTGTTATTGGGCATTATTTGACAAAAGAGCCGTGCTAGAAAATATCCGTAGGGAATTTAAATAGTAATTGTTGGCTTTCTGTTAGCTCTTGTATAGTTTATTTGAAATGAGAATAGATACAGCTGCGACTAAAACGTTTGCCGCGGTGAAACTGCGTGATGTGCATTCCAACTAAACATTTTTGCCTGCAATAAAAAAGACGTACTTCCTGTCCTACAAAAATATTTATTGGGTTGAAAATTCAGATGCCGCAGTGAGAGCGAGTATCTAGGAAATACGTCTCAGAAACTGCTGTAAGAATCATGCAACATGTGCCAGACGTCACAAGATAACGTTATAAGGCATAGAAAGTTTGCAAAACTAACTCCGTATCCGCAAGATGTGACTTATGATATAAGAAGAGTTTAACAACCATCTTCACATGTTTCTTACAGTTTTACAATTTATTTGAAAAATACCATATGACTTCAATGTATCTAATTTATTTATGTCATAGTAATGGTTGCAGCTTCTCTATCTTACCGCTTGTTGTTCTGCACTTGCTAAATCTATTTCGTAAGGTCTCATTTACATAGAAAATTCTTGGTGTGAGGAGTCAAAGAATAAAGAGTAGATAGATACAGCAGGGAATAAAAAAGGGTGATTAAAATGGGTATGCTGGCAGGGAAGTATAGAGAAAATGCAGCTTTGGTAGTCAGGAAGAATAGAAAGGATAGATAGGTGAATAGAAAGGTAAGATAAATAGGTAGATAGGGTAGTTAGAAAAGATAGAGAAACATTTACGGTAGATAGGTAGAGTAGCGAGAGCAAGCGGGCAAAGTACTTAGGCAGTTACAGTAGTCAGGTTATCTAGATACAATAGGTAGTTATCAGCAATAGTTAGGGTAACTAGGAAGGTAATATAGTTAGATAGATTAGGCAGACAGGCAGAGTAGTCATACTTGATGCATAAAACAGCTAGAGTAGGAAGTTAGTCAGAACTGCCACAAAAGATAAATAAGTAGGTAGAGCAGATAGAGCAGATAGGTAATTCAGTTATAGCAGATACGTAGAACCATTTGAGTAGATAGATATAAAGGCAGAGTGGCTAGGGTACTTAGGTAGATTAGGCACGGTAAATAAGTACAATAGCCAAGGTAGATAAAAAATTAGGTGAAATTGCTAGAGTGGGTAGTCAGGAGGTGTAGGCAAGTAGATAGGCAGAGGCCGGAGACAAGGTTTGGTAGAGTAGCCAAGGTAGGTATATACAGATGGTTGATGGCTAGTTAAGTAGGAGAGACATTTATAAGAGATAAGTAGGTAGGTAGAGTTAGCAGGGTAGCTGGATGGTATAGATGGGTAAAGAAACTATAGTAGATAAGCATAGGAGCCAAAGTTTGTCAGTACGATAGCTCAAGCAGTGTTAATGGAGTTCAAACACATTAGCATATTGATATATATATGAACGATTATGTTGGTTTAACAGGGTATGCTTATGAAGGATTAATTGGGTAGATAAGATGTAGATAAGCTGGTATACACATAAACTAGTCAAATATAATTAGGGTTCTTTCTGCTATGTGCATTAAATGTTGCACCAATTTTTATAGAATATCAGAGTACTTAAATACATAGAAGTGATAGAAACAGGAATGATGTTAAGCATACTTTAAGTCTGTTAGTTAATTTCCTCTTTGGTTAAAGGACAAGTTGGTATGCAAGTGTTGCTGGCAATCATTAATTAATTTTTCATGTGCCGTTCATAAATCGTATCGTGTGGTGCGGAACTTTTTACGAGTTTAGCACCCACCCCTTCCCCAACATGAAAAATCACAGATGTCTCCTTGCTTTATCGTAAACAAGTTATATATTCATTAACATTCTTATTTCGCTCTTTTCTAATTTAAAGCCCCTGCTAGCCGAATCCAAATGCCTTCCTTTAATCCCTCTGTAGTGTACGTGCTAGAGAAATGCACCAAATCAGGAGACTAGCGATCCGGTCTGAGTTTCTTCAATAGTTCCCGAAAACAAGGAACTCTGTATTACCGGCGTACATTAAGATGTACTAAACATTAAACCTTATTATCGATATACAACTAGTCTGCCAACTCTCGAGCTCCAACAACCACAAGCATGGCTACGTGCCTCCCTTTTCTATGTCCGGAGGGTTGGGAACTAATGTTCCCCAAATATGGTAAACACCACACCCAGTAGGTAAGATAAATCCTCGGGGAACATCAATGTCATTATACATGTACTAGCCTCTCAAAAGTATTTGAACACTTGTAACATTCATAGCTGGTTGAAAATCAACGGAAGTCGTTTTGAGAAGTGGTTGATAAATGCTACAATATTCCGTAAAAATTCTATTCGATACTTAAACGTAAACGAGAGATATATGTATAATTGTTAATTGCTAGTTCTCGTTGTCTGTCAATTTTTTGTCATGCACATCACTGAAAAGCATCAGAATAGAATTCATGTCTATTCCAGTTCAGTAACGTTTTACTCCTAAACTAACTTTTCCATCGAGGAAGAGATATAACATCAAATATCACGATGATTTATAATGACGTATAGTGACCATCATTATGTACAAAATCTGATGCTTAATCCTGACTTTCATTCAATCAAATGCGTGCGTACTTTTTTCACGATTTCAGTCCAGATTGCAATTTCTTGGAGGAAAACCTACATTGGGACCAAAACAGGGAGAAGGATTTTCAACTGTAGGAATGAGACGTTAAAGAATTTTACGCTGTGAGGCAACTTTTAAGACAGTAGTAAAAGCATAAAACACCGGGAAGAGCAAATCTAGTTTGCTCTGAGATGAACAAAACTTTACGACAACAGAAGACATCTCTAAATCATTTTCATTAGGCTTTCACCCTCTTCTGAAATGTCACAACATCGATTAATGCGAACTTAAAGCAAAACACCTATTGAGAAGATATCTCCCAGTTTCACAGTCGGGTTTCATTTTTGGTGGATGCTCACAGAGTCTCCTTGAGGAAGTTTTTAGCTTCTATGAGAGGTAAAGGTAAGATTAAACAACGTATCAAGTGCAAAATGCTTCTTCGTACCGACCAGGGGCCTATTGCATAAAGGTTTTATTAGTTCATTATTGGTAAAAATTGGTTTAAAGTCCTTTACAAAATTCAGTTCATGAGTAACTAATATTTATTAATACATTCCATTAGTAAATGTGAAAAAAACACTAGTTGACCACGACTCGCTGTAACATCAAGAGCTGCATAAAACCTCCATCTATTATAGCTTAAAATTTTCACGAGTGGCAGTAGCACCTGCAACGACTTTGTTAGATAAAGAAAGCGTATCGCCAATTTCCTATCTTCTAGCGCTGGTTCTCAGGATACATTACGTACTACTAAAAATAAGAACAACTGCATTCCTTGTCGGCGATCTATCGTTTTCTGATTTATTCAAAGAAAAACTCTGATCATTACACTCCTAATTGTCTCTATTCATCTCAAATTTATTACAATATTCTCTACTATATATACCACAAAAAATGAACTAGCTATATTTATCGTCCAATCAGAAATTTACAATTCATCTAGAAAATATCTTAGACACACCTCGTTTACGTTAATACGTGGTGGTATCGGAAACATTAAAATACTTTACCAACTCACCTGCTTACGTATCATTACCACACCTTACATGCTGACTTAACAGCTTGAATGCCAATAATTTTAAAACGTTATAAATTTCCCCTTAGCATTAGCAGTGTAATGACGCACGGTAGAATTGTGAGGTTTTCCCAATAGACTTCTTTAGCAAAATCGGACACAATCAGACATCTGGCAATGCAGAAAACTGGCCGGAACTTTACTTAAGTCCAAAACAGGACGCTTTGATCGAACTTTGATATTTGGCCAGAGGAACAGGATTTACACGTAAAAGAGACATTTTCGATCTTCAAAATCGACGGTCTCGCGTACGATCAATACATTTGCAAACGCAATTAACCAGACAACTTTCACGCAAGTAACCTTCTGCCTTCGACGCAATTATAGCATGTAATTTTTTACAACAAAAGGGACTAAACAGGTAAATCCACCAGGCTTACCTGGTAACTAAATACCCCGTGGCAATAAAAACAGTAGACATCAAAAGGCGGTGTCCTCTTGGGACGTTACTGTCTAATTAGATATACATGGTGTCTCGATAAAAACACCCGGAAGAAAGCAAGGGTGGACTACTTCCGTAATCTGCCTAATCAAGTAATGCAAGTCAATAATTCTGATCTCAACAACGGTTTGAATGGGATTAATCCTAACTCGAGTAATGTCTCGCCCGATAGGGATACCCATGCACAGCAGGTGGGTCCACATTGTTATCTGACGACTGCTTTAAAGAATCGAAAAGAAATGAAACTAGCAACATGGAATGCTCGCACGTTATATCAATATGAAAAACGCGAGAACATTAAAAGGAGGTTATGAGATACAACATAAATATTATGGGAGTTGACGAAGTAAGAAGCAAGTAAGATCACAACGGGTAAACATACAGCCGTATACTCAGGAGGAGAGGTACATGAAAGAGGAGTTGGTATGCTAATAGACCAAGCAACAGCTAGGTCTATGATGGGGTAATGGGCACTATTAGATCGAGTAATACCTGTGAAGTTCAAGGACAAGCCTTTTGATATATCAGTAATACAAGTGCATGCACCAACAACAGATGCATACTCTGATGCAATAGACAGTTTTCATAAAAACGTAGATACAGCGATGTCACAATACAAATCACAGGATGCCATTGTTATAGGAGACCTGAATGCGAAAGTAGGTGAAGGCAAAGAAGAAAATATTGTTGGTCCTCATGGTTTAGGTACTGTTGTCCGTATGTTAGTTAATTGGTGCAAAGTGAATGATATGATGGCAACGAATACCTGGTTCATGAATCACAAACGAAGGAAACATACATGTGTTAGTACAAATTCGAACACACGTAATCAAATCAATCACATCATGATTAACAAACGACTTAGTGATGCAGTGAAACAAAGTAACTGCTAACCAGGAGCAGATATCAACAGTGACCATAATCTGGTAGTGGCTATAGTCCAAATTTGACTACACAAACTACAAACAACTAAACAACAATCCAAATTTCAGCTTGAGAAATTACATGAAGATCATAATGAATAAGTGAATTTCAACTGAAAGACTCGAATAGGTTTAAGATATTGCAAACAAATGAAACAGAAGAGATAAAAGATGTTATATTTGACAGAGATGATAGGTTGCTGAATGTCGAATAATCTACCAACAGATAATCTATAACTCTTTTGAACGTTTCTGCTCCTTGCGCCGATGAAAGTTGCCTAAATGCCTACTTTCCTACCTTATATATAATTCGTCTTGTTTATACAGACATTCTTAGAAAGTAAAAGAATATTCTAGAACATTCCGGAAATTTCCAGTGTGTTCTATAGAAACCTCTGGAAGTTTCTAGAATCCTATAGAACCTGACAGAACATTCTAGAACGTTCTAGAAGGTTATAGAATGTTCTGGAAGACTACAGAATGTTCTAGAAAAAAAAAGAATTTTCTAGAAGAATCCAGATTAAACAGTGCTGTTGCCTAGACAAGTCCAATTAAGGCAGTCCCATGACAAAAGAAGAATGGATGGTCTTTGAAGAGACCTTAAATAAAAGTGCAAAAGAAACCATTCCGAAAACCAAAGCCAAAAAAAACCAGAAATGAATGGCAGATTATATTCTTGGTATGATGGACGGACGAAGGGAGGTAAAAGGAAAAGATATGTCAAATTTCAAAAAGCTGGACAATTCAGTAAAACAGAAATGTAGAGAGGAGAAAGAAGCATGGTGGAACAAGCAGTGTGATGAAATTGAGAAAGAATTTTATAGAATCCATCAGTAGCACACACCAAAGTAGAGGAGCTAACAGGAAAAACATACTGTTCATCAAGTTCATACTGTTTAAAATCCAAACTAGGAACTATAATAATGGGAAAAGATGAGTAGATTAGTAGATGGGTGATGTGTTGAAGACCATGGAAAAAAAGACCAGAAATCAATAAGGAAATGGAAGGATCACCTATTTTGAAAGAAGAAATTGAACGTGCTTGAAAGAGCATAAAGTACGGGAAAGCAACGGGACCTGACAACATTTAAATAGAAATTATTGAGGCACTTGAAGATATTGGAATCAATAATATGGAATCTGTCATGAATAAAATTTATAAAACTGGTACAATTCCAAAGAGCGTGTGTAGATAAATATTTATAACACTGCCGAAAAAAGCAGGCACCAAGGAATGTGAGTTACATCGAACTTGTAGTCTAATGAGCCACATTACAAACAAATGTTAAAAATCCTAATAAAAAAATGAAAAGACCTATAAGAGAAGAAATTGCAGATGTACAATGCGGATTCTCGGAAGAAAAGGGAACTACTAATGCGATATTTATCATGCGCAATGTGATTGAACGAAGTATTGAGGTTCAAAACGATCTGTATCTATGTTTTATTAATTATTCAAAAGCCTTCGACAAGGTTCGACATGAAAAAACTGTTTGGCATACTTATTAATTTTCGTATAGATGGAAAGACGCTGCGATAGATAAGAAATCTACACTGGGAACAGACTGCTGCAATTAGAGTGGAGAATGAACTGAGTGACTGGCTTAAAAATCAAGAGAGGTGTTGGACAAGGGTGTGTTTTAATGTCAGTATTGTTTTACTGTACAGTGAGATAATCTTGAGGGAAAGAGATGCACGGCTTGGTTATAAATGGAGATGATGTAAACAACATCGGATATGCAGATGATACTGTCTTGATTGCTAAATCAGAACAAGATCTCCAACTTATTCTAGCTAAAGTTATAGAAGAGAGTGAATCCTTGCGGTTGTTATTGAATGCAAAGAAAACATACTCGATGACAGTATCAAAGAAGCATAGCCCACCAACATGTACGCTTACAGCAAATGGGACAAAGATGAAGCAAGTTAAATAATTCAACTATCTTGGAATCTCTCTATCATCGAACGGCAGATCTGAATGTGAAATAAGGCGAA
>JAAAKL020011740.1:0-13468 GCA_010016065.2 Carybdea cf. marsupialis auct. non (Linnaeus, 1758) | reverse complement strand
TTAAATTCTCCAGAAACACTTGAATAAACACTAATTCAATATAAGCAGTCTCAGGGAGTTCTTAAAATTAATCACACAAGTGCCTTCTTCAAAAATGTCCCCGGAGGCGACGCAGTCTTTCACTGCAGTCCCCTTGTAAGTGGTAGGACCTCCTAGGACACCAAACGTCTGATCTGATCCATACACAACTTGTATAGAACAGGCATTTCTATGTAGGGGCAAAGGATCATAACTACCTTGCGTGACCTTTATAGACAAATTATATTATAAAACAAGAGCGCTCATCATGGACCATCTTATTATATGTTTGGCCTTAAAACCCAGTAAATCGGGTTCTCAGTCAATGGTGGATGTATACCAGTTACTTATTGTCAGGTATAATTGCTCTGATGAAATGCAAATGTAGCTCAGAGCCAGTTTGCTGCTCTGAGTTGTTTCTTTTCATGAGGCAAGGAGATGGTCCAACTTTCAAAGTCAACAACTCCTAAAAGTAGCTGAGAGTAAAGTTTCGATTGCGCATTCAATACGCCAAGTAATCGAACTGCCGATCTTGGTAAGGCAAGGGAATGCACTTCTTGCTTGTTCTACATACGACAAACCATTGAAGACACAGTCAACAGGATGACCACCTGAAAGCTGTGAAGGTACCAGTTTATCTTTTGGTCAGTCTGTAGTCACCTGAGCTCGGAGGAGATGTTGTTGTTGTGGCAGTTGATACCAGTGGTGCTTCTGATGATGCTTTTAATGATTGTGATGATTCTCATTAGGAGAATTATGATGATGATGATGATGATGATGATGATGATGATGATGAGTAGGATGATGATGACATGCGTCGAGATAAGAGCCTCATTTTGTTTCCTTAATTTTCTCTTTCCCTCATTTTGTGTTTCCCCGGTATTCTCCAAACTTCTCGAGTCTTAATTTCCCTATCATTTGCTCCTCTTGCTCCTTTTGTTTCTTTGCTCGCCATATGCTATTGCTACTCTTGCTCTTTTTTCCTTTTTTTGCGCATTCGTAATACTTCATATTACTACCATTTTTCTCATTATGGAGAAGAGAATCACCTCGCAGCCATAGACCCACTGACGTCAGCAAGCACCTGTGTCGTACAGATTGCAATGTCTGCAATAAAAGTGAAAAAGCACTTTAGCAGAGGATACGTCATTGATAGGTCTGCATTCAATCTTTCAAGTTATATTAAAGTAACAATTACACTGCAGATCATAACGGATGATGCTGATTTTGAATACACCAATGAGTCAGTTCTCTCTGCCCTCTAAACTCTCTTCCAAATATCAAATTTTGACAGATATTCAAAAAGATCTGAATGGAAGACAATTTAGACCTCACTTGTGGTTTGTAACCAAATAAATTAGCTCTTCATTTATAACAATCATATACCTAGAATCCAAGCCCGTAGCTGGCAGCATATTGCGGGGGCACAGTTCCTGTATTTTGTAGTAACTTCTATCATGAAAGACACATGTAGGCCCTAATAGACAAATTCACCTGTGATCGAATACGGAGTCGATTAGTAAAAATCGGACACTGACTTACAAACAAGTACTTGCTCGAATTTGTCCTCAAGGGTGCAATGCCCCTACAAACCTGACCGTTGGGTGGCAATGTCCTTGGAGCAAGCTGCTGCTATAATCATATTTTAAAACTAAGAAATCATTTTAGTATACAACTAGCAATAGAAAGGGAAAACATGGATTCTATAAAATGAAACTAAAAAGCCATAGCGAGCCATTCAAAGCCTTTTCTAGAATGTCAAAGATATAGTTAATGTTTCACATTGATCTTTTTCAGATATTGCAACAAATGGTATTTCGTACATGCATAGGCTTGTCCTTTGATAAACGCTTTGTACAGTGTTGTTAATGAGATATAGCCATAGAACTTTGTTGCTATTAATAGCTCGTATGGCAGTAAACGTATCCGAGAGCTAACCCTTTTTGAAGAGGACTCGAGTTAGATATTGCATAACTTGGCTTCACCTATTCATATCATTGTCATTTTGAATATCTCTACTAAATGAGTCGCCAATTCCTTTCTCCTTCATTTTGTTCTATAGTAAAAGACGTCCAATACCTTGTCAGTCCGGTCGCAGTCTAAAAGGCGTAGGAGGAACCCGCAAGAAGGCAATACAGCAAGAGGAAACCAAGATGGCAAACGGAAGTCGTCACTACTGTAAAGGACTCTCCTTCTGTGTGAGACTGCTAGGACCTAATTCCACCTCGTTGCACCTATAAAAAAATAGTAGATTCTGATGCGGACGATAGAAATGTAGAACAGGATAGCATTGAATGCAGAGTTAATATTGCATTTTTCTATATTATTCTGCTGCAAAAATTTTAACCGTAAGTGAACTGCAATATGAGAAGGGATTTCTTACATGACGAGTGGCAGGATGTAAGCAGAGAGTTATATATGCCAAGAGACGGTTACCATGAAGAACAAAAGATGTTATCATCAGATGTGGGTCGTCAGATTTAAAGCTTCTGAAGAAAATCCAACTGTAAACTCGCAATAATTTGAGGAGTAGGTGTGAATGGAGATCCCATCGTTTTGATGTTCTCACGCATTAATGGGTCGTAACGCGAACAATGTAATTTGCCCACAAACAAAGCAGCCTATTAGTATTACCGATCATTAACCAGCCCTCCATTCTTTTTCAGATATTGCCTCAATGTCTGGCATAATGAAACTGCGTTAATTGCATGAACCGACCTTTATGGCATGCCAATTCAATGGCTGCTTTACTTTGGGAGAATCTAGCAAATGACTGATTCTCGTGAAACTGACTCAACTTCGTTTTTATTACTTGCACAGAAAAAGGTCTCCAATACCTTTTCTATACTTCTGTTCCTTCCCCCTGCATACCTTTCTCTGTGTTTCGTTGACATCAAAACTTATTTTTCAAATTCAACATGCGCATGTCCAGCCATGGTCCGTGTCCGTCGTTTATTATTATTTCAGCGTGTAATAGATTTGTGGCTTATGAAAAGTTCTTAACTGCAAGCATTCAAGAATCTATTGTTTTTCATTGGTTTGGTCTCTGAGTTAGTAGCTGAAGCTATCATGGGGAAGAGAGAAAAAAGATTTAGAATTTGGATAAACAAATTATGTTTGTATGGATTTGAAGAATGATTGGTTTCTAAAAATGTCTAAAAAGTCTTCAAAATGTATGCAACTCGTTATTTATACTCAATGTTGGTTATCTTGTGGCAGTGAAAAGTGTTAAGTATGAATAGATATTACAGAAGTATAAACGTATGTCACCAACGGTATTCGAACCTGTGACCCACGCATTTGCAGTGTGCGCTCTGCCATCTAAGCTGGGTGACCGCCTTGATAACATGATCTATTTCTCTACTCACCATATTAGCTCCAAATACTCCACCGGAGGACATTTGAGATATGCAGTATTATAGTCAAAGAAAAGGCAGGAGCTGAGTATCAGATGAGCTGTTTGCTATCTGCACTTACAAAAACGCATCAACTCATAGCAGTTGCTATAGCTTACTCAGAACCTTACAGATTTGAGCAGACAACACAAACGCAACATCTTCTCCAAATCTCTCTCCCTGCTGATTATCCGAGGTCTCTATAGGTAGATTACACTTACAAAGCCTGCGAGAAGGGAGAGGTGTACAAACATTTTCACATCATACCACCACATTCTAAGAAGAATTCTCAAAATAATAATAATAAATAAATTTAATAGTGTTGCAAGTCCATTTTGAAAATTCCTTTTTGTTCAATGTGCTTTGGAAAATGCCTGAGTGATACAAGTAATAAGTACCTGCTACGTCACTGCCAGAGTAGAACATCAGTTATGCACAGCTCCCAGTTAAGAAAGTTAAACGAGACTTGGTCTGACAACGTCTTACTACATCTTGTTAGGACGACGTCAGAAGTTGCAACCTGAGAAACGTCCAGAGGTAGATGGCAATGACAAGTAAAAATGCTTTACTAAGGCATACCTTGAATTGCTAATAAACTGTAACAGCTACGCTAAAGGTCACCAGGTTCCTGAACAAATTATGTCACCATCATAACATCGTCACTCCAGGTCAGTTAACGTCTACAAGCTAAAAACCGATTTTTTTAAACATTTCTGTATCTCAACATAGTTTATTATTAACATGGCATAGTATTGACTAGACTCGTCAATTAACTACAATCAGCCAAGATTCTCCCACTTAAAAACCATTAGCAGCACGCACAGGAGTGGAATAATGTTTGCATTTAAAAGACAGGGAGACAGGGAAAACTGCTTGGCTGTTGAGGCGAATCATGACAAAGTTGCGAAGTGAAAACATCTGGTTGATCAATTTGTCAAGCCCATACAATCCACTGAGAGCATACCGTGTTTTAAGATAAACCTTTAGTGCACGTGCAATTGATGGTAAAGGAATACGAACATTAGGCCTACAAATGTTTTTCTGTCAAGTTATGATTTACCTGCATACGATGCTCGCGCTCCATTGCAATATAATCTTAAAACATAGATTCAATAAAGTGTTTAAGTCACATGATCAATGATAATCAACGTTCTAATTACAAATAAATCAAAATTAGTTTGGCTATTGGACATTTTTAATACAAGTGTGCGACTTGCTCCATTTTCGGCAAAATGTACTTTTCACCTTAAAATTATGCCCCAGTAAGCAGTTGATCATGAATCAACCACATTTCTACAGGACTGTTTTGATAACATGAAGTGTATTGCTTCGTCTCTTTTCACATCATTTAGTGATAAGAAAAGTACATTTCGATATTTTATTTTGCCTCAAGACGGACAACATTTCTAGTCTTGTTGTGTTTTTATTAAACTTTGAAATGTATGTTACTATCAACTAAAATACCATTTAAATTCTAATTTTCTGTTTGATTCCAAACAACACAACAAACCCAAATTCCGCCTCCTTCACCCCGAAACTGGCATTTTAGAGCTTCAGACGCCCTCAGGGGCAACCCCGAGGGGGGTCACCAATGTCTGGTAAGCCTAAAACCTGCCCATGGTATCAAACAATATATATGCCAAGTTTGGTTTGATTTGGTTCTGGGGTTTGGGAAGAGAAGAGGAACAAACAAACAGACAGACAGACAGACAGACAGTTTGAAAAATATAATATAAGATAAGCGTGCGGTGCATGCCTAGCACAGCTGTAGTAAACGCCTCTGATTGGTCCTTATTGAAGTTGATCTTTGGGTACCAGGACCAAAGTAGTGCTCAGGCAACCCAGGAATCTGGTGTACCCTGAATGTCTCAAAAGAGAGGCATTGCAAAAATGTGAAATGTATTTGTAATGTAATTTACTAAATGTGGTTCTCAGCTGGTCATAGGCAGAGCAAAAGAATGATATTTTTTCAATATCATATGTGTTCTGTACTGTTAACAAAAGTTAAGAATTTATGTTCCTACATAGAATCAAACAGAAATACATAATATTAAGTGTATGGTACTGAATGTCTTTCTCAACTGATAGATTCCCTGGCAACGCCGGGTATTCCTACTAGTTAAAATATAACCAAAATATTGATACGTTCTTTGATTATTTGCTAGTCTCTTCATTACACCAAATCTAAGTGTGGTGATACGTTAACAAGTTGTTATTCTTCTCATTTGGTAAATTCTTTTAAAACCCAAAGGCCACTCAATGTCCCCATCTCACTGTTCTGTCACAAGTCTGTATAGAAATGACACGTCACGTTGCTCTTCTGTTCTGAAGTCTTGTCATCACTTCCGTGGAGGCAAGGCGTGCCACGACGCTCAATATCATTCAAAACAATAGAATCATAGGGAGGCAGTACGAGTGAGGTACCAATATTTGCAGTCAAAAAAGGTCCCAATGCGTGCTATCGCAAAAAGGGCACGCATTGGCTGAAAAGAGAAATCGAATGACTCGACCCAGGGGAGGAGGGATATTCCTTTGCTTAAGGGTGGGGTATCCTTTTATGATGATGATATTTCTAAGTGTATTGAGAAAGATACAAAGATTGGTATGCAGTATAGGTAATTTTTGAATGTTTTTATGATGCCATATTTTACAGTGTACTTCCTTAAAATACAGGATATAGTTTGAATGCAGATGACTTCAAAATTCTTGTAGGCCTATAATTTGTGAATTTTCTTCAGTACAGGAAAGCTTTCTAGACATCACTATAATGTGATCTATATGTTTTTTGAGAAAGATAAACGAATTGATTGACAGTGGAAATAAACTTTTAAAGACAAAACAGTATTACTTTAGATGTACCTCATATGATAAGAGAATTATGGCAAAACTATTATTGTAGCACGCCTGGTCCAAAGTAACATCCTACGCCACTGGGACCAATGTCTTTATCAATACCTTTATCTTTATTCTATGGCCCTCTGCAGCTCTGCAACTTTTGTGCTGACTCGTCAAGAATTGCGGCTGTTATCATAGAACATGTTGTATACATACATACAGATAGACAGACATCCAGCAGACTCTTCTTCATAGGCATAGAGAAGAATCTAAGGCTCAATCTCTAAAATCTTTTGAGAAAAGTCAGAAATCATGCTGAGGCACATCCATCTCACCCTTGAAATCCTTTTTACAGTCGGTCTGTTTACATATTGGTTAATAATTTTGTAAAAAAAGAAAGAAATTTGCTTGAGGTATTTCAACATTAAGCCATATTGTCCTACGACTTTTTATTACAGTGTAAGGAAGTCCGCTCTATGAGAAGGTTTTTGCTGTTGTGGTTTTCAAGCATTGGACTTCTTTTTATAAATTTGTTGTTTTCTAAACCAAGCAGAAGTCGTAAAAAAGATACTTTAGTGTCTCAAATCTCTATTAAAGATTGTTGGGGGTGATAAAAATATTCGAGAATAAAATCATGTTACATTCTTTCTGATGAACTGCGAACAAAACGGTTTTAAAGAACTGTCTCAAGTAACTGTTGTTGTTATATTTATCTCCAAATTTGACTTTTATTTAGAATTCATGGAAATCATTTTATGCTCAAAATGTAGAATTCGTAAGAAACATGAAGTTTCGAAAAATGTTCCTATCAAGTTAAAATGCAAATCACTTCTTACTGCCATTTTTAGCGACGTTTACGTAGGTTAAGGATATCGTAGGAACTAGAAAGGAATGTAATGAATTGAAGTCTTATCACAATCTGTTCCTTGAAACACCTGAGAGCCAAAAACACTTTTTCTGCATTAAATATTTGGCAAGGGGTGCATTTGTCACCCCACCCTAAATAAGGATAAAACATGTAAACGCAATGTGCATTCTTTCATCTCCCAGTAGATAAACACAAAATCACTTGGTCACTTGTTTATCCCAAGTGGAAAGCAGGAATGCAATTTCCTGGCACAATTCCTCCATAAAATTTGGATCCAGCTGTAAGTGCAGGAAAATGGTCCAGACGACAGTTCCTGATTTGATTTGATTTCTGCTTTTGCAGGAGAAATTATGTGTGATTTTTAATGGTATGTCCACTTTACAATTGATATTTTAATGTAGAGCTCTTGTAATTTAGACAACAAAACCCAGACAATAGTTCTTTAGCAAATAAATTTCTGCTAAAAAGTTATAACGTCATTTCCCATTCTTTCAGACTGAACTCAAATCATTGTGAGGCAGTGCTTAAAGTTTATCCCTTGCACTATATTGAATTATGGATTAATATACGGGGCTCCTAAATCAGACGAGAAGTAGGTAGGTCACTAAACATCATTAAAGAAGTGTTGTCTGCTCGTAGTCGGTAGCGTCATTCCACAATACTTCACACCGGGTTCAGATTTCCCTTTCTTATTTTCTCAGCTAAGCTCGTTTATAGTTGACCTGTATTGTATGTGGTACACTCGGATGTTTGATTGAAGATGCATGGAATGTGTTGAGCATCGTAGATCTCTACATCTGGCATTAAAGAGTACAAACAAAACATAGCATTGGTCGGCGACAGTCCTTTAGAAACTGATGACGTCATTTCACAATATCATTCACTGCATTCAGATTCCTCCGTACAATTGCTATACTAAGGAAGTTTACTTTTGGTTAAGTGTCAACATGATATACTCTGTTAATGATATTTAGCTCCATAACGGAATTAAGGCAGACGGTGAACCATTGCTCTGAATTTTAGAGTATGCTGATTTATTGGTGTCTAGCCATATTGACTACCATGTCTGCCTTTTCTTTACAAGACAATAAACAATTTCCCGGTAGCATGACTGAAAAAATCCCCATGAACCTTTCCAAGAATACAGGAAAAAAGGAACTGACGTATATGTACCTGAATGGCTGCCAATAGAGACGCTATTATCTTGGCTTATGTTGTCTGATGATACCAATTCATGGATAAGTAAATGAAAAATGCTCACTCGACAGCTTTAGCTGCGTAATTAAAAAGAACAAGAAAGACGGCCTTTCAAAATCAGTTAACATTTTTCAGGAAAGAACTCCATTGTCATAAGAACAGAAATATACTGGGAGTAGATTCCCCGCTATTAGCCACAATTTTAAGTACTTGTTCATTATTGAACCTGTTTAAAGATCAAGGGAGATTTAACGTCTTATGGGCAATACATTTTGTATCAAGATGTCTGGAATTCAGATTGACGCTACTCGAACAGGTTGAAGTTACAACGAGCTTACCTAACTGAAACACCAACTATTAGTTTAATTTAGTTTACTTTTTTGGAGTTTCATGGGTTTACTAGACCATACATTTCTAAATTATACCCCTGTTGTGCGTTTGCTGGAATGCGTTTGTCTGTTGTATAGCATAAGGCAAAATTTGAAGAGGGTTTGCAAAAGGCTTCATTTCTCACCTACTATGATTAATCAGATGAGATATAGAAACGATGTCAAGACAAAATATGCTCCAAATATAATGATCGTACATGTTCTATCGCACCTTTGTCAATGGGGCCTAGACGTCGGCATTTACTTGCTTGTAGAAGCTACTATTGACAGCAGTGACCTTTCCTTTTAACACAGCCGAACAATTTACGTATGGAAGAAAGTCCCATTTCAGGAAAATCAATTTTTTTACTCACCTCGGTAATAATTGATTTTAAAGGAATACATGCGTCATATAGAAAAAAGTAAATGAAAGTAGTTGAGATAACATTTATGAAGAATTATCATGGAAAGTTTGCAGCTACTGATGTGTACGAGTTTATATGTTTGCTAATCCATACTAGAGGATATGCATGACAACAAAAAGATCTCCCTGAAGATACCTCGGCCCTTCACGTGAATCCTTAAGTTTTGTTAAACACCACTAATTGCAGTAGGGAAGAAAAGAATACAACAAAGGTATGTTTACCGTGCAAGATTTAAGTTACTATTTTACGCATTCATGCATTTCTTCCTCCAATCAAACGCCGTAATGAATATAATGATGTACTTAATGGTATTATAAGTAGATTGGTTTTATTTTTAAAGAATTGAGTTCTTATTATATCAGAATAATGTCCCGGTAAAAAAAAGATACATTTACGTCCTACTGGCTTGCAGACAACACATGTAACCTTCGAGCAAGAATAGCTTGATTGCCATAACATGCAACATCAGTAAGATTAAAGATCAACATTAGCCTCATAATGTAAAATATCAGTCTTGTAACTGCAGTGGAAGTGAAGGGATTCTGTTTTAAATGTACCTTCGTACATTAAATATTGTCAGTTTATCCATGATGCAAGCTTACTTGAAACAAGAGTCCATTTGTTGCTTATTTGAGTTTTGGTGTCAGTACATAAGGTTGGTGAGAGAACGCTGGTAATATAGAGATGTATTTTTATGCCCAAGCAACAGATAGAACGTGAATAGTTGAACTCAACTTTAAAAGTTACTTCATTTCAATTTTGTCTCATGTTTCTACATTTTGAATTTAGATGATTGTAATGGGACAGGTATTGGGGTACTATTACATTGGTAGTATTTTCATTACTAATTTCCTAAGACTGTAAATTGTCATGTGCTCAAAGTTGAATTGAAAACAAATTTCTTACGTTTTACGTCACAATAAAGAAGTCTGTCGAGTATTATCGGGCATGTTCAACATTGTAGAACTGTGTTTCCCCAATAATTGTAAGAGATGACCACATCTTCGTTCTAATCACCTGCCTCATACTTACTCTCACCAGCAGCTTCTGTAGGTTTGGCTTCTTTCAAAATGCTTGCTTTAAGTATAAGTTAATCAATCCACGTAAAATACGTTTTCGAGTTATGTATGTTCTTGTGTCAATCAGTTCCATCTCCTAGTGAGACCAGTCAGCTAGTTGAACTCAAAACTGACCAGGTAAATAAATATCGTATGAAAGAGGGACGCTCTTTTTTTCCATCGTCCGGAGGCAACCTCCATGTTGCAGTCTGTCTGCGCACAACAAGACTATAAGTATAGTCTACCCTGAAGCTTTTCACTGGGTAAGTTTAAATACACATTTTATAGAAATATGTACAAATGGAATTAATCACCAATGTTATGTGCGAACACCAGGAATTTGTCTGGCAATTTCTTTTCAAATTAATGAGAAGATCTTCTTGACCCTTACCCTATTTTTTAATTTATTGACAGTGTTAACAACTGATCGTGATTAAAATCCTTTGTTTCTATGGCTACTACGAACTTTTAATTGTTTGTCCCCAGTCCTTCCATGTCTAACACCTGCTTTCAATCATTCTGTAAGATGCATTTTCTGAGCATTAACCTCAAATTTTGCATAATTTTTGTTTTGTTGCTCATTTTCTTCCTAAAACTTTGCTTTGCCTAAATTCTATAATTTACTGTCTTCGTGAAAAGCACTCTAATTAAAGTTCACTTGAGCTCTCACAGACCGTGAATCCTCAAATTCATGTCCTTCTTCTAAGCGCCTGTTTTACAGTTCGGTAGCTAATTAAGCGTCCAAGCTGCGTGATAAAACTTATACTTTTCAAGGTGTTACCGCTACACTGCCTTTCCCTCCTGTAAACTGTATGCGTTTGAAGTTTCACCTTGTAACAATTACCAGTGCTGCATCAAAGCACTGCACAAAACGGAACCTGTTGTTTACATGTCTTACATGAAAACTGCAATAAACACCCATTATAACATACGTGAATGTGCTAAACAAAGTGTTAAGCATGTAACAAGAAGAAGAATCACAAAGTCCTCCAACTTTATTTCATCTTTTCGTGCATCGTGTTAATTAATAAACCGTATTGTTGGCAAACAAAACATGTAGTTGATTAAACAGGTGATCACTTGATCATGTTTGGCGAGGTTACAGTATCGTAAGAACAGTCATTAACACAACAATAAGAAACAAAGAAGAATCTGTTGAATACCCCCTGACACACAATAATGCATCAAGGGCATTTTTACGTATACTAGTCGACACTCCACGTTTCAAAAAGTTCATTTTCAGTAGTACGTTTTATGTCCATAATGAGTCGATACCGCCGTTTAAATTGCTTCTATGCACTCTTATTTTAGCAAATTCACTGCAATTATTTTAGCCAAATTCATAACAGCTTTAAAAGTATTTGTTGTTTTCCCTACTATATGACAAATAAGAACTATGTGATAATTCATTTTTAAATGTGCTTTCCTTTGGTTGTACTACATCATTAATTACAGATTTTGGAAACATACTTTAAGAGAAAATGTGTTCTAGGATTTGACACTTCAAGCACACCAGGTTTTCTATTGGTCAAAAAAGGTTGGTGCAGATATCACCACCACCACCACCACCATCATCACTATCATCATCATCATCATCATCATCATCATCATCATCATCACCACCACCGTCGTCATCATTATCGTCTTCAGCGTCATCATGATCCTACTCCTCCATTTCCTTCTCCTCCTCCTTGTCATTGCCATCGGTTGTTCTAATCACCGTAAAACCTAACAGTTCTCTCTCTCCATAATGATCGTTGCAACCATCCTCAGCTTCATCATTGTTATTACTGTCATCATCATCATCATCATCATCATCATCATCATCATCATCATAATCATGGTCATCATAATCCCCACCATTACCATTCTTGTACTTTTCCTCATTTCCTTTATCATTTTATTTCATCGCTGATATCATCGAAATAAGGACAACAAAGTTCACTCAACGTAAGTAAATAATCGATCTTCCAGAAACCGGTACCGAAGGAAAAGCGCTATAGGTGGTCTGATTTGCAAACTATCACTTTTGGTAGCATTATATGCTAATTTAGAGCGTCCTTGAATAGTTTCATACACGATGCCAATCGGTGAGTAAACAGGACATATTACACATAACAGCACTTTTTGGCGCGTTGAAGGTAACACAATCAAAGACCGAACTTTTGTAAGATATTTTACTCCATCAATTATACTTGAATTCAGGAGAATTTAACAACTGATGTTGATCCGAGATATTGTACACCAGCAACTGTGATACTTTCAAGCTTAGGAGGTAAAATATATAAGTGATTGAAATGATGAAATTATGGAACTCAATTGTCTGAAAGCATGCAGTTACGCTGTTGAGTAGAAACTTCTTTTAGTCAGTAGACATGAAGCATGAAAATGTTCGCAGAGAGATTATTTTAAGCTACTGTCATTTACGTCTTCGGTCAACACAACTCTTTTAAATACTTCGAATTTTCGGTCTAGATTGGATAATACATATCCAAATACGTTCTGAAATCTTTAGTAGTGTGAGTGTGGAGAGAGGGGGCCAAATTGAGATTTTTAAATGGCAGAATTCAAACTAACTTGATAACATGACTTTATAATGCTATTATTGTAATATCATTTACGTTAGCGTCACACAACGTATTTTTGCATGTTATGTTTACAGTGGCATGCAAAATATAGGTTAACGTTTTAATATACGTAAGACTGGTAGAATCCAATTCGTCATAATGTTTTGAGTATATTTTATCGAACGAACTTGCAAAATGTATGAACAGGACGACATCAGGTAATCATTTTCGTGAATGACGAATGATGGTGCAGTGTAAAACTGCAACAAATTGCAAATTCATTTTGTACTTAAAAGCTTTTTTCGTCTGACACTATGTTGGCCGCACGACTTTTAATTTAGTTGACAGAATTAGACAGCATGTTCCATCCTGTATTCGCCAAGCATCAGTTCCTAAAAGGAAACAACCACCTCAGGTTTCAAAGTCTAAAAACACTACTAAGCAATGTGACTTTGGCATAGGGCAGCACTTGCTTGAAAACCAAGACTGTGCCAAAATGTATACGGGCGATCGCTTCCGCGTAATTGGTAAGGCTAGATCTGCTTTTCACTTGGCCGTTCTAGAATCCATTCACATCAAAGCAAGAAAACGGTTGCTTTGCAGACAAAAAGAATTTGTCTTCTCATTGGGCCTTTTCGGTTAACGATTCAGCTTCACGGTCACTGATTGGTCAAAACAACACCAATCTGGCAGTCAGAATTCTGATTGGCTACCTTGTAAAACACAGTTGGGCATAT